>VMDO01019887.1:0-38649 GCA_007922755.1 Pedetes capensis
CAATAGATTGTGGGTACTACCAAAATTCATGATCTTGTAAAGATTCTTAAAACAAATTTTAAATATTGCAAGTATTATTTTTTTGAGAAATGTTATGTTCTTCAAACTCTTTATGAAGAATTTTTATAATTTCACTTTCTACCTAACCCCTCTGAAAACATTAAATTAATATAGTCCTATCTTTTTGCTTTGATTTATTTATTCATTTTTATTTTCTTATTTATTTTTTTTAGTACTTGGGAGTTGAACACAGGGCATAACATAAAGTAGGCAAGGATTCTACTACTGATCTTCACCCTAAATCCCATTTTAAGTTTTTTTTTTTTTAGTTTTTGAGACGGGGTCATGTTAAATTTTACCAGCTGTATCTGCTCTGGAAACCCAGAATCTTCCTGTCTCAGCCTCAAAAGGAGCTGTGATTATAGGTATGAACCATGAAGCCTGCCTGTCTTTTTATTTTTAACTTAACTTTTCCTCTCTATCTTGCTTTACAAAGGAGAGTTACTGCATGTTCTCAAATAGTTTTCTGGGATATGATAACAGATTGCAGGAGAGATTAGTTGTAGTAGGTCTACAATGTAACACAAGTGACATCCTTGTAGTATCTCATACAATCTGAATTAGAGACCTTACAAAAATCTCTTCTAGAAGATCCAAACATCCATGAGATTACCTCAAACTTTACTTCTAATAACAAAATTATTTTTCAATTATCTAACAAGAAAAAATCTAATATACATTTATATTGGAAATTACTCCAAACCTAGTTGATTTGGAGGCTTAACATTTCATTATTATGCTAAATGTATATTCCAATACCATGACTGTGCTGAACAAATTTACACTAAGTTCTGTATGAGGGATCAATTAAAAATACATCTCTGTTTCAACATTTCTGAAATTCAACAAGTATGACCTTAAATAATATTTACATCAAGCCCAAAGTAATTTTACTTATCAAGCTTACATTAAAAAATCAACTTTTATGCAAATGTCTTTCCTACATTTCCTGGTTAAATATAGATAAGATTATAAAACATATCAATGCTTTTGAAATAAAAAGTAATACTTAAGTCTTCTGATCCTGTGTCATTTTTAAAAAAGACAACATAAAACAGAACTACGTATCCTCCCTTTCATATGAGAAATAAGTAGAATGAAAACTATAAATAGAAAACTTCAGAAAAAGACCTAGAAATACACATACACACACACACACACACACACACACACACACACACACACACACACACACGCCTGCAGCCATAGCCCTGTTGCATCTGATCCAGTCAGATCTCGGAAGCTAAGCAGGGTGGGGCCTGAAAACCCTATGAACAGCAGAGAAGCACTGACAATAGTGTTTTGCCTGTTGTTCACAGGGTCACTATGAGTCAGATACTGACTTGAAGGCACCTAACAACAACAACAACAACTATGTGAAGATAGTATGATAGAATTTTGTCAGACCAATGACTTTTTTATTATGTGTACATTTTTTGCCCACAAAAATAAAAGGCAACTATATACATGGAAGTCATTGGATAGAACATATGGGAATAAAATTGGTTACATTTGTGGAGAGAGGCAATGGAAAAACTCAGTATCAAATATCAAAACACAGCAGGTGCTTATTGTGGATCAGACTATCAACTGCTCATATGTAGATTCAAACTTAAGCTGAAGAAAATTAGAATAAATATAGGATAGCCAAGGTATGACCTTGGATATATGCTACCCGACCTCAGAGACCACCTCAAAAACAGGATTGGTGCATTAGACAATAAATATAGATGACCAGATGAGTTGTGTCAAGACATAAAATACATAATTCAAGAGGCAAGCAAAATTTTATTAAAAAGACAAGGAAAAAGGAAATTACATGTCAAAAGAGATTCTGTACCTTGACCTTAAAAGTCAAGTAGCTAAAGTAAAAGGAAGACGTGGTGAGGGTAAGGAACCAAAGGGAACTTTTCAAAGGGCAGCTCAAGAAGACAAAATAAAATATTATAATGATATGTGCAAAGAGCTGGAGATAAAAAACAAAAAGAGAAGAACATGCTCTGTTTCTTTCAAGGTTAAGTAACTAAAGAAAAAATTCAAGCCTCTAGTGGTAATAGTGAAGGATTCTCCAGGGAAAATATTAGCCAATGCAAGAAACATCAAAAGGAGATAACAGTAATAAACAGAGTCATTATAACAGAAAGAATTGCTGGGTGACCAGCCATTTCAAGAGGTTGCATATGATCAAGAACCAGGGATACTGAAGGAAAAAGTAGAAGCAGCCTTGAAGTAATTGATGAAACACAAGGCTCCAGGAATTGATGGAATACCAACAGAGATGTTTCAATAGACAGACGCACCACTGGAGGTGCTAACTTGTTTATATTAAGAGTTTTGGAAAACAGTTTCCTGGCCAACTGACTGGAAGAGATCTATGTTTGTGCCTATTCCCAAGAAAAGAGATTGAAACAAATGTGAAAACTGTCAATATCATTAATGTTACATGGATGCAAAATATTTCTAAAAATCATTCAGAAGCAAATGGAGACATATAAAGACAGAGGACTGCTGAAAAATCAAGCCAATTATGAAGGCAGCATGGAACCTGGGACATCACTTCTGATGTCAGATGGATATTAGCTGAAATCAGAGAATACCAGCAAGATGTCAATGTTTTATTGACTATGCAAAGGGATATGACTGTGTGAATCATAACAAATTATGGATAGCATTGTGAGGAATGGGAATACCAGAGCACTTAAGTGTGCTTATGAGGAATCTGTACGTGGATGATGAGGCAGTCATTGGAACAGAAAAAGGGAACATTGCCTGGTTTAAAGTTGAGAATGGTGTGTGTCAGGGCTGTATCCTTTCAGCATATCTTTTCAATCTGTATGATGAGCAAATAATCCAAGAAGCTGGACTTCATGAAGAAGACTCGTTACTAATCTGAATTATGCAGATGACACACTTCTGCTTGCTGAAAGTAAAGAATATTTGAAACATTTACTGATGAAGATCAAAGAACACAGCTTTCGGTATGGATTGTGATTCATCATCAACAAATCAAAATTCCTTACAAAAGGGTCAGTAAGCAACCTCATCATAAATGGAGAACATATCGAAGTTGTCCAAGATTTTGCTTTACTTGGTTCTATAATCAACATCAAAAATAGCAATAGTCAAGAAATCAAAAGACATATGACAATGGGAAAAGCTGTTGCAAAAGTCCTCTTTAAAGTGTTGAAAAGTAAAAATGTCACACCGAAGGCAAAGGTGTGCCTGACCAATGCCATGATATTTTCAATCACATCATATGTTTGTGAAAGCTGCATATTGAATATGGGAGACAGGAGAAGAATTGATGCGTTTGAAATATGGTGCTGAATATGAATATTGAATATATACCGTGGACTGCCAAAAGCACCAACAGACCTGTCCTACAAGTGCAACCAGAGTGCTCCTTGTTAGCAAGGATGGCTAAACTGCATCTTATGTATTTTGGGCATGCAGTCAGGAGGGACCAGTCCCTGGAGAAGAACAATATGTTTGGGAGAGAGACAGGTCAATGGAAGAACAGAAGACCCTCAACTAGGTGGTTGAAACAATTGACTTGAAGAAGACCAATCTTGTGCTTGGCACAGAATTGGGCAGTCTTTTGTTCCATTGTACCTAGAGTCACAATGAAAAACAACAACAACAATATCAATCACATATAAGCATTTCTTGAAAGGCCCAAAATTGTAGTTATTAATTTATTCTTCAAAACCTAAATATATATCAATGTCAAACATTGGGTGGAGCATGGAGAAGGATATCGCTATCTTCCATACCCCAAAGTCTTTGAGATAAAGTCTACCACTGAAAATTCAATTATTTTGGAACTCTTTTCCCTGTGTTACCTTAATCTGAGTCTGCAAGATATTTCCTGCTCCTGTGTTACCCAAAATTATCCAAAATAATCACCAGTTTTTAAAATCTGAGCTTTCCCCTTTATTGTCATTAAGTTGCACATCTCAAATAATTTCAAGTGCAACAACATTATATTGATCTACCTCCGACAGGAACTGCTGTCATGGCAACTACTTTATTCAGAAGCTCAAATGCAAACTGATAGTCATTTGAAATCACTGGGTGAAATAGGAATCATTTAAATGTTGATTGCCTCATTTATCTCTGCTCTCAAATAGATTGAATAGTTCACAGAAGATTCAACAATAATGATATTTAGAATTTTAAGTGATAATGTCAAGAACCATTAAAAAACCCAGGGTGACAGAAAATAACTGAATTATAAATACCTCAGATTTTCTTGCTATGCTTTGTTTTCATTCTGAACAGCTACATTAACTAAACTGAAAATATATGGTTGCATTAGCATGCCCAATAAGATTTTTCTACCTATTATCATTACTTTCCATTTTCAAGAACCCAATATGTTATTTTTCTCACTTATTGTAATTTAAAAGTATTAGATCTGAAAATATATCTGTTAGTTCAGAAACAAGTATATAGAGAAATCCATATTTATAGAGATTTTGTGAGATAAAAGTAAATGTAGATATGAAAAGTTTTTCCCTGTAATAAATATACATGTACATCTTAAGAGTCTTCCAATATTTACAACAAACATTTTCAAACATTTCAAACAAATATTATGTTATCTCATGTGCAGAATTTAGATTTAAAAAACAAAAAGACTTCAAAGCTGAGAAGAGTACTATTTGAGAGGAAAAAGGGTAACTAAGGGAGAAAGGAGGAAGTGTTGGGGGGTAAAGGAGTTAGGACCTTTTTCTATCACTTACTATTAAAAAGAGTTTAAGGAAATGCTATCATTTACCATATTTAAGTCAATTATGATCACAGGCTTCTGTGGGAAGTGGTCACAGAGAGAAACAGAGAATTTCATTGTAGATATTGAAATTTTTTTCTTGATTTGGGTTACATTCATCTTGTTTTTCTTCTTTCCAACCTACTATATTTTGTCTATAGATTTTTGTACCTAAGTAACTATGTTCATTTATTAGCTTTTGCAGTAGAGTTTTCTTGAAAACAATATAAATCATCTTACCTACTTTCTGGCCAGGTAGAAATGGAAGTAATTCTTTTTCAATCTATCTTTAGGAAGAA
Source organism: Pedetes capensis (assembly GCA_007922755.1). Lineage (NCBI taxonomy): Eukaryota > Metazoa > Chordata > Mammalia > Rodentia > Pedetidae > Pedetes > Pedetes capensis. The sequence continues at coordinate 5,131 of VMDO01019887.1, forward strand.
TCTAAAAATATTCCCGTTATAGTTAGTTAGGTAGGTAGTTCCTAAGTGTTTTAGTTAATCTAAAGACTTGGTCTATTAGAATATCTTGAAAGAATCACCTTTAGGAATTATTTATTTACGTAGTTATTGAAAGGCTAGATCCACGCCTTCACGTATATTTGGGGTTTTTTTTTGTTGTTGTTGTTTTCTTTTTGTGGTACTGGGGGTTGATCCCGGGGCCTCACGCCTGCATGCTTTGCAAGTGCTGGACCACTGAGTTGCACCCCCAGCCCTTTTATTTTTTTTTCCTTACTTCCTGAGACAGGGTCTCACTAAGTTACATAGACTTCCTCTAGTCTCGAACTTGCGATCCTCCTGTCTCCGCCTCCCAAGCTGCTGGGATTACAGACGTGCGCCACCACGCCCAGCTGCCTTCATGTATATTTGTGAGTGCTATCACACTGCGCTGCACTCCCAGCTCCTTTTCTATTTTTTATCTTGAGATAGGGTCTTCCTAAACTACACGTGCTGCCTGTGGCCTTAAACTTGTCATCCTCCTGACTTTGCCACCGAGTTGTAGGGATTGCAGGTGTGCACCACTCCGCCCAGCATTAAGGAGTTTAATAATAAAAGTAATAAACTTACTGGTCAGTTCATTAATAGAAAGGTAACTGAACTTGAGTTTGTACATAGAGTTTTGAAAATGTCCTTTTTGGACTTGGCTATGTGGCACATGCCTATAATTCCAGTGACTCAGGAGGCTGAGGCAGGAGGATCCTTAGTTCAAACCAAGAGGCAGCCTGTGCAATTTAGTGAGACCCTGTCTCAAAATATAAAAAAGGTTTGACTAAAATTAAAGTGTGCAATTTCTGGATTCAACTTTTGAGTGCAATAAGAGAAAGAAGGAAAGAAAGAGAAAGAAATGAGGAAGAAAGAAAGAGAAAAGTAAGGAAGGAAACAAAGGGAAAGGAAGGGACTGGAAGAAAGGGAGGAAGAGAAGGAAGGAAGAGAGGAAAGGATGGAGACAGAAAAGAAAAGAAAGAAAAAGAAAAGCTATGAAAAGAGAAAAGGAATAGAAATAGACTATTACCAACAAAACATTTTTAATACAATAATGACCTCTGTGTTTGTAGTATATGTAAATTGAATATTCCTATGTACGAAAAGCAGCAATGTCAAACTAGAGATGATTACATTGACTACTGCCACTTACTTATCACTGAACATCACCTTACAACTCCCTACTTATATTAAGTCTTTACCCTGTGCAGAAAGTTGTTTTATGATCAATTAAAATTATTTTGTTAGGTTTTCTGTAATTTTGTTTGATCTTATATAAAAAGTAAAAGTATAACATGTCAATGAAATTGTATTACTCTTGTAATTCACATATGCTTTGATAAACTATTTTGATTATACTTTATAAACTCATAAGTAATTTATATTTGTTCCTGAATAAATCAGCTCTTGGTTCTTGTTACTTTGTGATTAAGACATAAATTGTACCAGGCAGACATGAATTCTAACCAAGACAGAAAGGAGAGGAGTTTAATGTTAGTATGGACAAAAATGTTTGAGGTTTTATATTCTAGCTGTGTAGATAAAAACATTTAATTGATTCTGTAACATATATGACATGTATAGAAAATTGATCAGTTCCTGGGAATAATATGCTATTTCAGCATGCTAGTAATAATAAATTTCTGATACTAGTTTTGTTAAATTCCTATGTAGCCTTCTGTAAAAAATAGAGATATTAACTTTTTTCCATCTTTCTTTATTAAGAACATCACAAACACATATACCCAAACATACAGACACACATATATCTGAGAGCAAATATGAAAGTATGAGCTATTTCAGAAGAGGGTATAATTTCAATTTTTGCTGGGTTAATCATCCATAGTAAATGTAAAACTCTACTCAAGTTCTATAATGGCTGCATTGGCTGTCACTATAAATTGAGTTTCAATAATGAGTTTCTCATCAGCTCAAATGCTTTACGCAGTAAACAAAGTCCTAGATAGGAAAGGTGGAAAAACTTCAGTTTACTCAAAGTGTAAATTTTCAAACATTTCATTCTATGCCTTCTAATTTTTATGTATGGAAAATCCCATTGGTTGCTGCTGCTGCTGCTGCTGCTGCTGCTGCTGCTGCTGCTGCTGCTGCTTCTTCTTCTTCTTCTTCTTCTTCTTCTTCTTTTTCTTGAGATTCTTCTTTTTATTGGAAATTATTAATGTACAACTTAATGTGTCTCATTCTGACATGCATTTCATTGACATTTCCATATATGCATTTCATTGTACATTGCAAAGATAACTTCCCCCTTACCCTCTTGTGCACCTCCTCCCCCTTCTCCCATGCCCTCACCAAAGGCCTCTCTTCTACATTTCATGTCATCACTTTGTGGGATGTCATCATTTTGTGGGATTTTGTGGGTATTTTTCTATACATCCTTGCATCCCAATTATGTTTACAGTCCAAACTTTTTTCTATAGTGATCTATCTTTTTACCTTGTCAGTAGTATTACATGAATAATCTAGCCCATTTATATTATTACCATTCTTTGGTATTATTGGCATTATTATAATTATTTCCTGAACTATTACATGTTAAGCTTAGAGACACTTCTCCTTATGGGTAAGACAGTCTGAAGAGAGACATCACAAAGCAGAAAGTTAAAATGCTTAGAGAAAATATGTATCCAACGAAATTAATGCAACAGTAGCAATATATAGAAAGAAACTTGGAGGTACATATCTTTAAATATGTGTTTAAATACACACAGGTAAAGGTAAAGACAAAGTTGTTTTGAAAGTAGATAAAATACTTTAAAAAATCTTCAAATTTCACAAGAAGTTTCCTAATTAATATCATTGTATAGAAACTGTTCTTTACTTCAAAGAACTGGGTACAGTGACATTATTTTTTATGACTTGAATAGAAAAATTCACTAACCCTTTCTCCTGACATGGAAAAAATAATAACTTAGACTGGTTATTTATTTCTTACTAATATTTGAGCCTAGATTTTTGTCCTTAGTATGTTCCACAATGATAATCCCAGAGCTCTTTAACACATTTGTATATTTTTAATAAAAACTAAATGAAAATCATGCACGTTTAGAAATGGTGTAAGCTTAAATAAACTCCATGGTTTAATATCACTCCACTGAGGTACTTATGGTATATAGATTGAAGTTTAGTTGTATCTTAATATAAAGATTCAGTGTTTTCTCCAAAATGAAGCAGGATAATAAGTGGTAGAAAATAACAACTTAAAATATACCGTCATTGCATGATTATGTTATAATGTGGCTGGGATTTAGCTCAGTTGGTAGAGCCCCAGTCTACAGTCTCTGAGGTCTTGAGTTCGATTCCCAGCACTGCAAAGATGGGAGAAGGATGTGGCAATCCACTCCTGAGGCAATCCTGAAACAGCCATTGAAAACCCTATGTGGGTCGCTATGAGTCAGACAGGATTTGATGGCACCTAACAATAACAACATCTTATATTGTAAACCAAACAAAAGCAAGCTCAGATTAAAAAATAATTGCCATGTGAATGAATTGCCACATAAAATGAAAAATTGACAGTGCCTTTGGTATAACTGCTATGGTTTGAATTTTGTATACCTCAAAAATTCATGTATTGAAATTGTAAGCCCCAAAGAGAAGTTGAATTTGAGGCCTTTTGGATGAGATTAGGTAATCAGGGAAGAGACATGATGGACAGAATTAATTCTCCTATGAGAGATCCCAGGGAACTTGTGATTCCTTCAATCAAGTGAGGTTATAGTCAGAAAAAAGCTATCTATGAAGAATCAAACCCTCACCTGACCCTGAAACTTGGCCTTGCACTTCCCAGACTCTAGAAATGTGAGAAATATACTACTGTTTTTGGTAAACCGCCAAGATTTTGGTATGTTGTTATAGTAGCTCAAATGGACTAAGACAGTGATCTTCTTAAATAAGGAGGAAAAAAATTGTTTTCTAAACCTTGAGCTCTAGGTCATAAAGTGAAGTATTGCCTATGTGTGTATTTCCCCTTCAGAATAATTTTGCAATTCACCCTTTTGACCTGTGAAAGTATCAGTAAAATGTCCAGAATGGTCTTTTTGGCACTGTCTAAACAGAGAAGGAAACCCCCTTGTGAATACTGTAAGGTGAATCCTCATTTGTATGATTGCAAAACTCAGCAGCATGATAAACCTGGCATTAAAAATCAGAACATTGTGGAGCTTCCACATGGTGATTTATTCAAGAAATTATAGTACTTGTGGTATAAACTTTGATTTAGTGAGGTCTGGAAAAAGCTTACCACCTCATAAATGGTGAACAATTAGACATGCCCACACCACTTGCTCAAAGATCAGAATAAAATGATGACAGTTTCTGCCAGCCATATCATTAAAGTCATAGTAGCTTATCATTTATGGCCACACCTGACAGAATTACTATACTATCAGTATTAATATATAGCAATTACCTGGTATACAGCTTTAAAGAATGCTATCATTGAATTTTAATTTAATGCCCACACTTTATGTATAAACTTTAGCACCAAGAGAAAGCTGCTTCAAGTAAAGCAGGGATATAATATACGTACTTTTCTTCACAGACTCCTTTGTTGACAAAGTCAGAATACTTACCTCTACTTAGTGGACTGTCCACAAAAGTATTTTTGGAATTAGTGCTCCTGAAATTAGAATCAGAGAGATTCAAAGACAGTACAACTGAAACTGACTTGCACATTTAAATCTTAGCTTTAACAGGTATAGCTCTTGCCCCAAGTCCTGTTCTCTTTTTGTCTATTGTGCCACCTTTGAGAATACAGCAAGATTCTTGGCACTGTAGTTGCATTTATAGCAATTGTCTACTTTGGGTTGAATTCATATCAATGACAAGTGACAGCAGTGTTCCTAGGTAATCTATTGTTGAGTGTGCAGATGCAGGGAAGATAGGATAAAGAAAGCTAAAAGGAAACAATGAAGGGCAAATAGGAGCAATGAAGCAAAGATGGCTCACATCAGGAAGAGAGAACAGCAATAGAATCTGTGGAGTCCAGAAATACAGCATAAGGAGGATTATTAACATGCAAAAGTGTGGTGTACGTGCGCTGTGAAGTTTAGAAGATGCTCCTTGGTTGTAACTTGATTCATTAATTAAGTGAAACTCAGATCTTTAAAAAGTAGAGTAATTCAATATTGACATTTAAAGTAACATACTCACCACCTCAATATGGCCACCAACATTAAACAAATGTCATCATTCATAGAAAAATTTACAACATTAAAAACTATGAATTAAAGCAAAATTAGCTAAAATGGAAGTTTCATAGAGACCTAACTTCTGATGTATCATCTGCAGACAATTTGAGACACCTTCAATCATGGGTAGCCAAAAAGAAAATGTCTTTGTCTTATTCATTTTTTCCCATGTATTACTTGGGCCATACACTGAATTTCTTTATAATGCTACTCTCTTTGAATCAGGATTTTTAAATTTCAAATGAAAAGAATCTGCTATCATCTCTTATACTTTCAATTTATGTTTTATAAATAGACATTTTATTATTTGTATTTCTGTGGTAATTTTTGTGATCCATCATTCCCTGGAAAATGTTGATGTTTGTCCTATTGTTCCTGCATTTGTTTCCCTCTGCTACTTTCTTCCCAAGTGCGCTCTTCTAATATCCCTAATTTTCTTGACCTCTAGAGTATCTTCCAGAAGGAACTGTACCTGAAAGTGGCCCTTCCCACATTAGAACTAGGAGCCACCAGGTCCTACTTTAGTCTTTTTATTACAAGTATATTTTATTGCAACAATGTTTTGTAGGTTCTAGAGATTTATCATAATCTGGTAAATTTAAGATTTCTTTTAAAAATAGTTACTGTGTAAACAATGCCTTTAGAAATTATCTCCTTTGACAAAGCTTTGCAATTTTGCCAAGATCTAAAATTGTGGTTTATTTTGTCATAAGATTAGTTTCCCCGCAAGGAGTCCCATGAGTGCTATACAGATTCCCTGATTGCTTAGTCAAGTCAGCTACACAGTCCAGCAGAAAATAGAATATGTCAAATTGTGTATAGAACTTAAAATATTTATTGTAAAAGTTGAACCAATAGCTAATTGTACCTGAGTCCAGGGAAATAGTTGTTTTGTTTTGTTTTGTTTTGTCATTTGAACAAGGTGATTCTGAAAGGTTCTCAGAATTTATAATCCATATGATACCAAAATAAGACAGATGCTGGGCATCTTCCTAATGTGTATACTCATATTTCAAGCTTAAGTTTTATCAAATGTTATCAGAGAGGTCTTTACAAACACTGTTGAGTTGTTCTTGCTGTAAAACACTTGAATACAATTATGTAAGGGAATGTCAAGATTCTTGTCAAAGAATTGCCTGAGATATTTTGTGACTTTTTGACAGTAAAATTGTAAATATATTATTCCTTGAGTGTTTACTATGCACCAGGACAATTACTAAGTGGTTGACATGCATTTTCACATTTAATCATTATATTATCTATCTACTTAGGTAAGTAACAAGACTACACCAATGCATTAGTGAGAAAACACACACAGTTTAGCATCCTAAAGCAACAAAATGTGGGAGCCAAGATTTTAATTCACCTGCTACTGCTCTTAAACACTGAATTAATCTATACTAATCCTGGTGAAAATTCCATATAAATATTTGAGTTGTAGATCACATGCACACTGACACACAGACACACATATATACACAAAAGAAACAATACAGCCCTGAGTACCTTGTATTGATATTATATTACTACATATTGTGTATGTACACGTTGTGTGTGCTTTGTTTGTTAACTATATAGCCTAGTAGTTTCATACTCTGGGACTAACCTGGAAAGATTTCCATTGAATCAAAACACTGCCATTTATAAGCTGTTTATCCTAAGCTAAATTATTCAATCTCTGTGTCTAAATGCTCTTATCTATAAAACAAGTATAATACATAAATAATAATAATTAATATAGTATTAGAGCATAAGTATAAGCCTTATTGTGAGAATTAAATGAGTTAATATATATGAAATTCTTCCAAGGCTTCTTGTGTATACACGTGCGTGCAGGTATTAAGTTACATGTGCATATTTATACACAAATCCAATTTTACCTATACTTAGACATACATTTATAGGTACACATACATATAGTGATTTGTTATGTTAAAGTTTAACAGTATCTTCTTTGCCTTAATATCCAACTATGTTTTTGAAGCCTGCAACCATCGCACTGTGGTGTCCGATCCCGTCAGATCTCAGAAGTTAAACAGGATCAGGCCTGTATTGTACTTAGGTGGGAGGCCATGTGGAAACACCAGGCGCTTTAGGCTTGGAGGAAGGACTGGGAAACTCACTCCCAAAAAACAATCCGCCATTGAAAACTCTATGAATAGAAGAGAAGCATGACAATAGTGTTTTGTCTGTTGTACATAGGGTTGTTATAAGTTGGATACTGACTTGACGGCACCTCACAACAACAATGTTTTTGAAGTTGAGCTTGAATTTACTTTTCCAAGAATTTATGATTTAGGAAAAATTTCTTGGTATATTAAGAAGAAATATCCTAATGTCTCTGACCTAGATGCTCTTGTTGGCACTCAGGAAGACAAAAAAATATGTGTGGTCAGTAAATTGCACTGGCCGGTGCTCACATCAAGTAGAATGTGTGGTTTATTCAGACTAAATGGCTCACTTTGGGAGGTTTATCATATTGATTTGTTTCTCATATATCCTTTGCAAAATGGAAATAGGAGAGTCAGCTTTGTGTTTCAGGTTCTTCTGACTTATCTTCTGGATCATCATGATGCAATAAAATAATTAGTAGAAGCACAGCTTCTACTGAGGAAATAAAAGATAATTATAGAGTGACAATTTTCCATATTTTCCTCCTCAAAACTGTTCCATAGGAAAGATACATCTTATATCGTGTATGTCCACTCCTCTATTTTAGAAGAACCCAAGACAATCCTCATGTTTAATAACTCAGAAAAATGACCCAAAGAAATCATGAAAGTTATTACACTAGCCAAGTATGGTGATGCATACTTGTAATCCCTGCAACTCAGGAGGCAGAGGCAGAAGGATTGTGAGTTTGAGTACAGAGGGAGCCTGCATAACTTGGAGAGACCCTGTCTTGAAATTAAAGGTAAAAAGTGAATAAGTGCAGCTCAGTGGTAGAGCACTTGAAAAGTATGTGTGAGGCCTGAGTTCAAACTCTAGTATTGGGGGAAAAAGGTTATTACAGTCAAATTATGTTTTACTACAAAGAAAGGATACACATTAAAATTATCAAAGCGAAGAGGCACATAAGGCAGAGTTCAACAACGATGAGGCCTGGAGTTTATGCTGTCCTTTCTCAGTGGAGTATTCAGACAGAACATACTTTTCTGAGCATCTATATTTGGCAAAAAGCACTGAACATTACTAACCAGAAACTTCACCTGAAACTTGGGGTCTAGACTATATATTGAGAGGATGGTCATTTACATACAGATGATTGCTCATAGGATTGATCTTATGCGTATCAAGGAATTTGACCTCTATAAAGAGGTCATGTCTTTTCCTAGACTCTTGGTAATAACCTACAAACACATGGAATTTCCTGAGTAATGGGAGAGTCTTGTTAGTTATGGTGGATCCCTTGAAACACACCTGATGGTTTGTGCTAACTATATCTGAGTCAGGGATGACAGGCTATGCCAGAAAGACCAATTATATAATTATATGGTTGGGGAGTGGAGATGCTATAGATTTAGTTAAAACCCTAGGGAAAATGACTTAAACATGTCTAGGTAATAAAGTCTCAATAAAAACTCTCAATGCCAAAGTCCAAGTGATCTTCCTGGGTTGGCAATACTCCAAGTATATTTCCACATAATGATAGCAGAGGAATAGTGAATCCTGGAGCATGATGGAATTTTACATTTACACTTTGCCCTATGTGTCTCTTCGTTTGACTATTTCTAATTTGTATCCTTTCTCAAACTTAATGTGACTATGGGTACAATAACTCTTATCTCTGTGAACCTAGCAACTTAGAGAAATTTAGGTGGTTTTCAGACTCTTGAACTTACAGTTTATATGAGAAGTCCTGAGTAGTTTTGGCAGTCTATAAAATTGTACCCTTAAACTCAATTTTGACTAAACTTCATGTCTTAGTTCTCAAGCATCTCTAGAGGTCAAACTGATACCACATGGCCCACAGTCCCCATAATAAATAGCATGGTTAGAAGAAATTATCTGGCATGGTCCAGAGTTCCCTAGTAAATAAAGATCATATTAGCAAGCAGATCATCCCAAAGACAGATTTTACCTCACATGCTCTTGATTACAAGTAGAATCTTTTTCTTTGGGCAAAGAGAAGACTTCATTGCCCATCTTATCAGTCTTATTTGGAAAGGTGATTGCTCTTCCCTTTCCCCTTTTATGTACTCAGCAATAGTAATAATTGATACGTTAAAGCCCTAACCTCCAATAGGACTGCAATGGAAATTTTGGCCTTTGAAAAAAAATAAGATGAAATAAGGTAATGAGGATGAGACCCTAACATAGTAGGAGAAGTGTCCTCAGGAGAAGAAAAAGAATCACCAGGAACATATAGACACAGGAAAGCAAGACCATGTGTAAGCGTAACAAGAAGTTACCCATCTGAGAGTCCATGAAAGGAGTCTCGGGAGATACCAACAGTAATGGCAGATTGATCTTGGCATTCTAGTCCGAAGGCATAATAGACAATGAATTACTGTTGTTCAAACCACCCAGTCTGTGATATTTAGTAGTGGCAATTATAGTAAACTACTATACCTATCAAAACACACAAAATGCTGAGATTAAACATAAAATTGATTTTAAGAGAGAGCAATTCAAAAAATGTTTATTTCATTGAAAAAATAGGTGCAAATATTGTACTACAAACATTAAAATGAATATAATTATACTCAGACACAGGAGACTTCACTGAGAGAACCAAACATATTTAATCCTGCCATTGTCATACTTCATAGAGATCCTCTTTTGACTATTTTAATTAAAATGAACTAGTTTGTTATAAAATTTAAAATTTTGAAGAGAAGTTTATTACATCTTATTAACTGATTTGTACATTTTAATTTTATTGAACTTGGAATTATTTGAATAGAAACCATCACAAATGATTTTTTTCATTTTTTTAAGTTAGCAAAAGTACATATTGCGATGTTTGTACCTCAATTTCTAACTAAGATTTGTCATATTTTTCCACGTAGTATAACCTATGCAAATACATTTGCTTTAGGTTTAGCATTTGACCTAAACTTTAAAGATCAGTATTTTCTCTTCTTTTTTGTTTGTGTGTTGAGGATTAAACTCAAAAGCTTACATTTGCTAAACACACACTCTACCACTGAGTTACATCCCCAGATTTTCCTTGGAAATTTTATAGGCATGATTAATGAAATTTTTCTTAAGAGTTGTATATAAAAATTAGAAGTACTTAATGTAAAAGAAATTTAAATATTCTAACATTTATTTTGCACCTAATACATGGAAACTATTGTTCTAGGTCTTTAATATTTACTGCCTCATTTTTAGGCTGCAGCTGTACTACTGTGGAGTCCAATCCCTTCAGATCTTGGAAGCTAACCAGGGTCAGGCCTCGTTAGTACTTGTGTGGGAGACCGCCTGGGAACACCAGGTGCTGTAGACTTGGGAGAAGGACCTGGCAACCCACTCCCAAAAAACAGTCATTGAAAATCCTATAAATAGCAGAGAAGAACTAATAATAATGTTTCACCTGTTGAACATAGGGACACTATGAGGTGGACACTGACTCTATGGCACCTACGAACAACAACAATCTCATTTTAACTTCATGACAAAGCTCATTCACTGTGATTTTATAACAAGTTATGAAGCAGAAAGAGTTTAAAATAAACTGACTCAATTTTTATATTCTTGCTTAAAAAATTAAATTTTCTAGCTTGAGTGGTGGCTCACACCTGTAATCCCAGCAACTCAAGAGGCAGAGGCTAGAGGATCAAAGTTCAAGGCCAAAAGCTGCCTGCATCAGTTACTGAGATTGTGACTCAAGATCAAAAATAAAAAATGGGCCGGAGGAGATGGGCTCAACTTCATGGCAGAACACACTTGAAATGTGGGTGTGAGGCCCTGGGTTCAACCCCCAAGTACTGCAAAAAAATGAATAAAATTAAATAAAATTAAAAGTTCTAAAAAGTAATGTTTATGACACCGAGGAATTTCAAGCTGTTTGTAAGGTCAAGCTCATATAACTGTTAAATATTTCTTACTCCTAACTTTTCCATTGTCAACAAATCATTGTTAAATATGGTTTTCCTCCCTGTGTCTCATTTGCAAGAGATAATAGTGAGATTTTAGGCCATAAAATAATGTTTTAACTAGTTTGGCATGTGAAACGAGTTCCTATACTTGCTGGACTTTAATTAAACTGCTGTAAACTAATCACTGGACTCTCTGTAGCACCTTGTCTATACATGCAAAGTTAACTGAGCACAGCATGGGCAATCTCTTTATTTCAGCTATCTTGACAATCGATGAACACTTCCAGGAAGGCATCCAAACAGCAGTGATTAGTTGCCTTTGAGAGGACAGATATGCCTAGAAGTGAACTTTATTTCTACCCACGTTGCAAAGACAGGGCAGGGATAGTCTAGAGGTTAGGAAAGTGGAAATGTATTAATTTGGAATCCTAAATTATGAACTCTGAGAATAAACAGAATATTGTGCTAAAACTTGTGTTGTCTGTAGCCATACTACCCTGGCGTTCCATCTTGTCTGATCTTAGAAGCTAAGCAGAGTCAGGCCTGGTTAGTCCTTGGATAGGAGACTGCCTGGGAATACTGGGTGCTCTATGTTTGGGTGAAGGACCTGGCAGTCCACTCCTGAAACAATTGGCCATTGAAAACCCTATGAATAACAGAAAAGCACTGACATAATATAGAGCATGGTACGGTGTTGGGACTATTTCCTTCTGCTGTACATAGGGTCACTACGAGTAGGACCCAACTTGATGGCCCCTAACAACAGCGACAAAAACGGTTTTATCAGTTTTTTGTGCAGTGAAAAGACATCAAAAATAGTAATCAAAGGGCTGACTTCAACCACAAGCTTTCCTGGCTGGGTACCCCTATCATAATAACTGGTTTTAGCCTCATTGAAACAAGTGAGGAAGAAGATTAGACAGCAACTTACAAAAGAAAATCTTCTGAATCCTAGGAAATAAACTAGCTTGAAGGTGAGTGGAATATATTTCTCCTTTTGTTTTCCAGTTTACCTCTGGAACAAAAAGAATCTGGAACACCCAAGGCATGTAACAGAAACATGTAGAAAGACTGAAGGTCTTCCAAGGCAAACAACTGGAGGGTTCAAATAATTCTTCTGTCTTTTATACACTGTGTGACTTTGGGAAAAGCTCAGGGCCTCATCAGCATCCATTTCCTAATCCACACAATGTAGAGATTCATTGAAAAGAAGAAGTCTACAATAGATATGTAGCTATGTACACCTAGATTTGAACTTAGGTAGCAGATTGTAAGTAAGTAATACGTAACTTTATCACATTGTTCGTGGCAGTTATGCTTCCATGATTCTTTTAATTGAATGATGTCATTAACTTCTACCACGAATATAACAACTGAGCATTTTAAACTATTCACAACAAATTCTGCCTAGTACCCTAGTACTACTTATTTTTTCATGCAACATAGAATTCTAAGAAACACCTCGTACTTTTTCTTAGTCAAAAGTCAAATCTGTAATTTGATTTTCAGACTTAATTTTCTCTGGGTGCTCAATCTTTACCTAGCTGCTAGACCAGGTTTTAGAGGATATAAGATTCAGTGAAAAAAAAAAGATCAAAATTTCTCCTGAGAATTTTTCCTTAATAAGATCTGAGCTGCTGATCTTTCCAAACAAGTGAGTTTCTGGATTTCTCAATTTTTGACAATATTTAAATTATTTCTTAAAAACATATGGAAGTCTTATTATCTTTTAGAATGATCACAATCATTTAATTCAGTTATATACTATTAATAATCTAATAAAATATAAAAATATACTCTGTTGCTTTGTCCTTATAGTTATTACAGAGATAAGTTATTATATAATAAATTCTCTGCTTCTTACTGCTGTAAATTCTCTATTTGGTCCAGTTTTTGAAATTTTTAATAGATTATTACAAACTTTCTCATGTAGAACTACCATTCAATCTTCCTTATAGACTAGTCTAAACACAACCTACTGGTATTATTTTTCTTGTTGCAGTCTCACAGTGTATGTTGTGTACAATGTATAATTTTCCAATGAAAATTACAAGAGTTTTTCTATAAAGACAATCTAGTATACCAAATCACAATTCTAACAAAAATACAAACACATGCATAGATTTACATATGGCCTAAGAGTCTCTTCCGCTAAGAATTTAGAGCAACCTAAAATCTAACTATGGTCCATTTTTGGTATTGAATAAAAGTTCAGCTTTAGCTTTGGGATGGTATTAATATAATGTTGCTAAGAAATTCCATTTTCAGGACTTTTCTGATATGAAATTCCAGAGTTTCAAAGAATGTTAGATCTACTGCATCAAAAATTTCTAGGGTATCTGCAAAGCACAAACTTCTAAGTCCTACCTCACGTCTATTGAATCAGAATCTTTAGGTAGGCCAACTACAACTTATGTACATAAAATGGTTTTCAGGCAAACTAGGTCCAGGAATATTTTGGGGCTTCAGGGTTAGAAAATTGCTCAGGCATCAAAAGTGATAAAGTGACTTCATTATTTGCTTCCCTGAGCTTCAGATCTGTCTCACCAAACATTGTCCTGCAGGGCCAAATTAGGGTCTTTGAGGTAAATGCTGATATGGGTAACTTGCATGATCATTTAAACAAATGTAAATTTAGCCTGGTTCCCTTTTGTAAAGTTTATTTCTTCTTTACCCTGCTTTAAAACTTGTCTTAATTTTGTGTCCTGATACCTAATTATTATTCAACATCATTTCAATCTTGGTTAAAGAAATTGATTTTTAAACTTATATTCTGGTGAATTTTAATCTTATTTTTTTATACCATTGAAATCCAATAAATATCTGGTGTTCTTCAGAATTGCAGTTTACTATAGTGGTTTTTGACAGGAAGCAAATTTGCCTGGTAAGGGATATACAGAAATATCTAGAGGCAGCTTTGATTGTCGTAACGCGTAAAGGACAGGTATTATTGGAATAGAATGAATGTAGTCCAAAAATGCTGCTAAACTTCCCACAGTAGACAGGGTGATCCCCCATAAGAAAAAATCATCTGCCTCAAAATTTCACTATTGTCACTGTTGAGAAACCCTGGATCACTCATACTCTAAAGTTATAATGATTATAAAACTTGTTTTATAAATTAGAGTATATAATGATGTATGATACGCAAACATTCTCCCATTGTGATGTTTATAATTATTACTGTAATCACCGAATACTAACAGGGCATTTGTACCTCCTCCAGGAGGTCCTGGATTGATAGATACATTTATGTACATTTCAAAATAAATGGAATCATTATTGTCATTTTTCTTAAGAGAAAAGTGAAAGTAGAAATGTTCTTTGCTTTGACCAAAATAAGAATGCATTTTTATGTTTGAGCCAAGATTGACAGTTTTCTTTGTATTTTTAAATTCAAAGCAACACATTTATTCAAACTATAAATTTTGTAACCAAGATTAATGTATTCAGATAATAATTAGACCAGTTTATTAAGGATGATAGCATTAGAATTGTTTTATCAGGCCAGAATCTAGTTTATATTGTTTCCTGAACTATTTTTAATATTTCAGTTTGTATATTGAACTTAATTACATTTACGTTTTAGCCATGGATATGTTATTTTCTGGTTTTTTGTTTTATTGTGTTTTGTTTTCAAATAAGTGAAATGATACTAGCTATTGTACTCAGGATGGTACAAGAACAGCGCTTCTAAGTGAAGTTAAGCTTCCTTCAGACACCTAGTTCTCATTTGAGAACATCTTTGCTCTTTCATGGAAATATTACCCACAATCTCTCCAAACACATAAATTTAGTCTATGAAAAAGGCATGAGTCACTGAATACATTTGTTTGTTCAATTTTTAAAGATTTCAAATGCTGAAATCTCAATATATCTCACTTTATATCTCACTTCAATATCCAGTGCTTTGTCTTATAAGCAAAACAAAGGCTTCAGTGATAACATTTTCAACAGATGTACATCTAAATTATAGTGAGAGAGGTTACACTCAATAAGGAGTAGAGTCTGTGCCAAACATCTGCTAAAAATATTCCTCACTTTTATACTCGTAACACTCATAAATGTGACTACAATATTGAAGAAGTTTAAAACATTAACTATTTTCAGACAGAAGAATTCTCTTATTAAAAACATAGATTCATAACTATTTTAATAACATTAAATGAATCATTTAAAAATGTCAAATTTCATAATAAATTAAAGGCAAATTAGTTATGCAAGTTTTGAAGTTAGTATCTTCTATGCTCAAGTGCTTTGAAAAGTAGGGGCATATGGAAGTAGAAGGGTTGTGAATTAAAAATCGCAAATAATGAAATTATTTTCCCTTACAAAAGAAATAATTATGAAAACCACTATTTTATGGAAAAGTCCCATAATTAACATATTCTTCACAACTGAAATAAAATTTTCAAGAATTATTCCTTAAGGAAAACTTAAAGTCTTGTGTGTAACATTTACATAGTGTTTAAAACAACAGAATGCATCAGACTGAAGGAAAGCTGACAAAAACAATGGATTGTTCCTGGAAATAGAATCTGTAACTTTGAAACTTTATCAGATTTCCAAAACCATACTAAATTCTGTACATGATAGTCTTTGACAGATGTTTCCCTTGAGGTAAAAACTATTTCAAATTTGTGAGAGTTACTTTTATATCTACAGAGAAGGTCGTCTTGGGAACTTGCATAAAAATCTCAAGTATATAACCAAGTTTTAATGTATAATTCATTTTGTTCTCGTATATTCCTTTTCTTTATTATAGGCCTTAAACATTTCAAGTAATACTGTATGAAACATATCAAAAGTGTACTCCGAAATAATACAAGAAAGAACATTTATGATTCAAGATTTGTGAGATAATAGAAAAATCAACTGTTAATGCAATTCTTATTCCTACATATCAAATTGTCTAATTGCCCCTGAAATGATTATGAAAATAGAATTTAAGTCTTCTTTTAAGAATATATTTCTTCATATAACTTTAATTATTTTTCAGTTGAACACTTTCAAATACATGTCTTTACTTCAATAATTCATCTTTAAAACATTTATATTCTGGTAAATTGCTGAGTAATCTGGATAAGTACACCTTTGTAAGCCAATGGACAAAAATAGTTAAAGTGTATGAGAACAGATGTATGTAGTTTTTCAATGAGCAATGACTCCCAGAAATATTGTCGTCCTTGGAAATTGGATCACTTAATGTCTATTTTTTTGTTCTTGGAGTAGTAAAACCTAGGGCTTTGCACATGCTTTGCAAGCACCTTACCACTGAACTGCATGCCCAGATCATTTTTTACTTCTTATGTTCAAACAGGGTTTCACTAAATTACTCAGACTGCCTCTGGCCTTGAACTTGTGATCCTCTGGACTCCACTTCTCATTCTCTGGGATTATAGCCAAGTGTTAATATTTATTAATAATAGTAAAATTAAATCATTTGCTATAGCATTCCAATATTTTCCTAGATGCATCATTAAGCAAAATGCCTGGTACTTGAAGATAAATATATGGCACAAATATATTTGCCAAAACTTTTATATATTACAATTTTCCTTTTGCTAAAAATTAAGTCAATAGAAAATGTCAGAAAGCAAAGAGTTGTTTTTGTTGGTAAGTCCATTTGTACTATAATGGTACAAATCAGTGGTAATAAATATTCTCTATTCACTAAGTAAATTGTGGAATCCAAGGGAAGCAGTGTGGATGGTTAAAGTTAATGGCTAAATGATAAAACGTGTTTAAGTTTAATCACTTTAACTTACGTGGTCATGGATTTCCTTTACCTCGCTTGTCTGGTGTGCTGCACATGAAATCACTTTTGATTATTAGCTAATCAGAGTTCAAGCATAGGCCTGAAAGTTGGAAAAAATGTTCTTACTAGTTCTAGTTGTCCAACTGTTCTTAATTTCTTTTCACTGAAAAATTTTTGGAACAACTTGATTCATTTATCTTATTTTGCGTGCAAGCTATATTTCTCTAATAGCTCAGCCTGAGGTGAAGTTAATGTTCTTTGGTACTTTAATACAGAGTAGATAAGTGTCAGCTCTGAAGGGGACTGTATGGAACTGTAATCATAATATGCATTATGTTTCAGGTCCAGCAGACTCTCTCTACCATGTAACCTATTGGTGAAAAAAATTATGACCCTAGTCCCTATAGAGTTCATAATATAGTACTGCTATAATTCATTACAAACATACTATGAGTCCATGAAATCATGTATTGATATTATCCTGAAGTGGTATAAAAAGCATTGAAGTGAGAAAGAAAAATCTAGGGAAGGGTGTTAAAGGCACAGTGTCATATTGAAATCCCAGTTCTGCTTTGGTGACTTTGGCCAAATTTCTTAATCTTCCATGCCTTCAATTTCTTATCTGTAAATAAATAGTAATGGTGAACATGAGCAATGTACAATTAAATTCATGTAGGAAAATATCATGATGAGACCTATTAAGTTGTATGTTAAAAATCGCTAGAAAAAAATAAAAGAGCTATAATGCTGAGGGCTGGGATTTAGCTCAGTGGGTAGAGCGCTGCGCTGCAGTCTCTGAGGTCCCGAGTTCAATTCCCAGCACCGCAAAAATGGGAGAAGGGCCTGGCAATCCACTCCCAAGGCAATCCCGAAACAGCCATTGAAAACCCTATGAGGGTCGCTATGAGTCAGATACTGACGCCATGACACCTAACAACAAGGACATAATGCTGAACCTAGGCTTAGGACCTGGTTGAAAGGATTAAATGAAATGAAAACAGCTAAAGCAGTTAGATCTCAACAAGAATTTACATTATATAATGGAGCAGTCATGAAGGTTCAGTTAGAAATGGCCAGATTTACATAATGTATGAGTTGTATTAACTTAAGTTTTGAGAGATAATAAGTAACTCCTAGACGTACATGATTTTTCAAACTGTGGAGAGTATTAGAATTCTACCTCAGTCAGATGTGCTGGCTCACACCTGTAATCCCTGTGACTCTAGAGGTAGAGGTAAAAAGATTGCAGGTTTGAGGCCATAGGCAGCCTGCCTACCTTAGTGAGACACTGTCTCAAGGTAAGATAAAAAAATAGACTAGAGGGACAACTAATTAGTGGAACACTTGCAAACTGCATGTGTGAGACACTGAGGGTTGAACCCCAAGAACCACCCCCTCAAAAAATTTTCCTTGTCAGAAAAAATCTGAAATTTATAAAGGAAGCCACAAAAGGGTGGAGGCATGTCATGAAAAAGATGGGGGTCACCCAATGGTTATCTAGGTTTACACTATCCAATTAAATATCAATAACTTCATGTGGCTATTATGGACTTAAATCATTACTTATAGGAATAAAGAAATAGTTGTTAAAATACACACCAGGTTCACAAAATCTAAGATAAAAAAGGAAACGTCCTCACAATTTTTATATTATTGATTACACTGTATTGGTACATTGACATAAACAAAACTATGCTTTTGAATTTAATTTCATTTATTTATTTTTGCTATTTACTAAAGATAAAAATTATGTGCGTAGCCTGCATTATATTTCTATTGCACTGTGCTGGTTAGGAGAATGTATTTAGCACATGATATTACTCACTATTGATTAAAGTTTCCAGTACTTTTCAAGTTACTAGCTAACACTCACATATTTATCTGACAGAGACAATAATAATTTATCATCAGTGAACAGATAACTCTAAAGATACATAGCTTTGTGGTCATCAAACTGTTTCATATCTAACTCAGAAATTACATCATAACATTTCTTTGTTAAATTGCCTATTATCCCAGCTTCTTAGATCCTCTTTGAATCAGTCATGACAACTTATGGATTCTTTCATTAATGAGTTTAATAAATATATTCATGTTATATTTGCTTGGGAGTAATAAGTTTTTGAAAATTATGCTTTGCAAGTAAAAAGTTGAACTTCTTGATGTGGACAATAAAAAGTTCTGTGTGCAGAAATATTAATTGATAGGAGGGCTGCATTATTAACTGGGGCTTGTGATATGATACTCAAGCTTTGTAGATTGCATAACCTTTCTGAGCTGCTAAAAGTTTGTATATAAGGGGCAATAATTAACTTTAATTAAAAAGGATAGACATTTGTTTATGCTGTCAAGTCAGGTCCAACTCATAGTGACCCTCTATGACAACAGAATAAAACACACTCCACAATTCTGTTAGGCACACAATCTCTTTTATCTTTAAGCCTATTGTTGCACACACTGTGCAATCCATCTAGTTGAGGGTTTTCCTTTTGATTTCATTAACCTGTCACTCTCCCAAACATGATGATGTTCTTCAGAGATTGGTCCCTCCTGGCTACATGTCCAAAATATGTCAGGTGCCGTCTAACCATCCTAGTTTTCAAGGAGAACTCTGGTTGCGCTTCTTCTAGGATGGATCTGTTGGTTGTTTTTGCAGTTCATGGTATAGCCAACATTCCTCTCTAGCATCAATTCCTCTCCTGTCTCCATTATTCAAACTCCAATTTTCACAAGGATATCATGCCACTGAAAATATTAAGGCATGAGTCAGACACACCTTTCATCTCCAGTGTGCTATCTTTACTTTTCAGCACTTTAAAGAGGTCTTTTGAAACAGCTTTTCCAGTGTAACGTGACTTGGTTTCTTGACTGCTGTTTCCACAGGTTTTCATTAAGCAAAATCTTGGACAACATCAAACTTTTACCCATTTATCATGAAGTTCCATACTAAACCAGTTGTAAGATTTTTTTTTTTTTTGCTGATGTTGAGATGCAATCATTACTGAACGCTGTGTTCTTTGATCTTCATCATTAAATGTTTTAAATCCTCTTCACTTGCAGCAAGCAGACATGTGTCATCCGTATGAGGCAGGTAGTTAATGAGTCTTCCTCCAATCAAGATGCCATGAAGATGCAATTACTACCCTTAATTCAAAAGTGCATACATAAATATAATACAATTTATATGTTCACTCAAGAATCTGAAATATAGTAATTATCTAATAGATGGTAGTCTTTATTTTTATCATTTATATTATTTTTCTTCTTGAATATTCTATAAGCATTTTTCTGATCATATATTTAGAATATTTAAGAAGAGAAAAAAAATATAACGTTGAGAAAAGCAATTTGGAATGTACAGAGTGCAGAGATCCTAGATAATTAGTGACATCAATAGAAAGAAAAATAGATGAATTAACTATAAAAATCAGTAAAATTGGATGGCATATTTTAGATTATGCTGTGAAGAGAAAAACAGCATAAAGAATTGTGATGAAATGGATAGGACCATGGAATTGTGGACTGGAAGGTAGTTTTTTTTTTTTTTAAGAAGTCCCCAAATTTGTTCATATCTTTAGAGTACGAAAGAAACCCAGGGGATTATTTCTAAAGTCTGCTAGAAATTCTTATAAAGAATACAAATGGGAAATTAGAATACTTGGGTTACTTTGGAGGTCACTCCCAATGGCTGTGATATTTAAAGTTATAAATGTGTGAACTCCTAAGGAGTGACTCTAGGTAGATAAGAGAATAGGCCTTAAGCAATCAGAAAGAGGAGGATTCAATATGGAAGACAGAGAAGGATAAGACCGAAAAACACAACAAAATAAAATAAAACAAAAGCCTGCAAAACCAACTACTTTGGATTTATAGCTGTCATTCTTCATTAGAATAATATAATTAGTTTCTATTTGTTATTATCTCTAGAATCTTAAATATTTAACTTTTGTTATAGTTAATGCAGACTTCTTATATGAAATTAAATGCAGCTGGGCCATAAATCTAAAATTATCAGCACATTAGGTACACTAACTTTAAAATCATGAGTTGTCTATTAACCTTGGCTGAGGTATTGAAATACTTCAATATTTTAACAATTGTTTTTATATTTAAAAAATAGAAAAAAGCAATTGTTTGTCTGTGTTTCAAGTGTTTAGATTTTCTTTAAAAATAAGTTTTATACCTTCAGTTATATAAGAAAATACAACATTTGAATAAGACATTTATGCCCAATCAGCTTAATGGTTTTATTCTACTAATTCATTAGCCTGATATTTAAAGCACCTGACTGTTTTATAAATAGACGTTCACAAACAGAAATTCTGTGTTAAAAATTACAAGGTTAAGCATCTTTACTATTAGGTCTCAAATTTAGCTGTTGCTGTTATTACTGCAGATTAGTAAGAATTTAATTTTCTATTGGAACAGGAGTCATAAGAAAATACTATCATTACTAAAATAGAAATATTCATTGTTGTTGTTAGATGCCTTCAAGTGGAGTCTGACTCATAGCAACTCTATGTACAGCAGATGGAAACACTTCCTGATTCTGTGTCAGGCACAGGATCTTACTTATGTTTAAGCCCATTGTTACAGACACTGTGTCACTCCATCTGGTGACAAGTTTTTCGTTTTGTTTTTGGTTTTTTTTTTTTGTTTGTTTGTTTGTTTTTTGATGACCTGCCACTCTCCCAAACATGATGTCCTTCTCCAGGGCTTGATCTCTCCTGACTACATGTCCGAAATAGGTAAGACGCAGTCTGGCCATTCTTGCTTCCAAGGAGCACTCTGGTTGCACTTTTTCTAGGACAGATCTGTTGGTTCTTTCGGTAGTCCATGGTATATTCAATAGACGTCTCCAGCACCATAATTCAAAAGCATGAATTCTTTTCCTGTCTCCCTTGTTCAATGTCCAGCTTTCACAACCATATGATGCCACTGAAAATACCATGGCATGAGTCAGAAAATACCATGGCATGGCACCTTCGTCTTCAATGTGACATCTTTACTTTTCAATATTCTAAAGAGATCTTTTGCCACAGCTTTTCTTAGAGCAACTCATCTTTTGATTTCTTGACTGCTGCATCCGTGGGTGTTGATTATAGAGCCAAGCAAAGGCAAATCTTGGACAACCTCAATATTTTCTCCATGTCTTGTGAAGTTGCATACTGACCCAGTCATAAGGATTTTTGTTGTTTTGTTGATATTTAGTTGCAATGCATACTGAAGGCTATGTTCTCTGATCTTCATCAGTAAATGTTTTAAATCCTCTTCACTTTCAGCAAGCAGAGTTGTGTCATCTGCATAACACAGGTTGTTAATGAGTCTTCCTCCAATGCTGATGTCACATTGTTCCTCATATTTAAGAAATATTTAATAAGGTTATCCCCTCTATATTACTGGCTTTATTTTCAATTAATTCTCATCTTTATTAAAATCCAAAAAATTAATTCCCTTTTTACTCAGCAATAACATGTTTCTACTTCTGAAAGCACATGTCACAAATTTTGGCTGCTCTCCCTGAACTTTAATTAGGAGTCTTAAAACCCTACTTAACAAGGAATTAACCCTAATCCACTCCATTCTGAATTCTACTAGAAAGCCAGGCCAATAATAACTCATGGTTTACCTTACATAAACTATTGTATGGAAATCGTTGCTACTGTATCAAAAGTATAATTTAAAATAGAATACAATATTTAAGTATTACAATGAAGAAAATCATAATGGAAGAAATATAGGTTGTAGTTTTCTTCTTAGTAATTATTGTTTATTGATTTAATACATGTGTATTGTGAAAATTGTTTAGTGTTTGTTCTCTTTTAAGACTCTTACCCTAGTGTGAAACATTTGAATGTGATTTCTAATCCATCATGAACAAACATTTTATGGTTTCTTTTCATTTAGAAATCATTATAAGTATTTGTTGAAATGCATTTTGCATATGTGAGAATCTAGATCCAACAAAAAAATAAATTTCGTTTAATGTATTTCTGATCCTTTCACCATTACTAGATTTTCTACCTTCTAGTAGAACCAAGAAATATCTTTAAATATAACATACATTGGCCTTTGAATATCTGAATTAATTTATTACATTGGGAATGTTACCTTACATAATAGTTACTTGACCATTTTCTTTGATTAAAAATAATTTCTCTTAGGAAAATGTATGGATTATTCTGATCTTAAGAATCAGGAAAACTTGATCATTTTGATTTGGTTTGACCAATTTTGTTGCCTCACGGAATGAAAATTTGAAATGCTGTAACAATTTAAAATATTTTCTTTTAAACTTTTTTAAAAAATGAAAAATTTCTTTTAAAAATTTAAAATGCTTAATTTTCACACAATAACATCATAAAGCATATTAAACTTAAATTAAGGACAGGCACGGTGGTGCATTCCTGTAATCACAGCAACTTGAGAGGCAGCAGAATAATGAGTTTGGGGACAGACGCAGCCTGAGCAATTTAGTGAAATCCTGACTTTAGACAAAAAATGGGCTCAGAGTGCAGCCCAGTGATACTGCTCTTGCTATAGCACCCATGGGGCCCTAGGATCAACTTCTAATTACAATAATAATAATAATAATAATATTATTATTATTATTTGACAATTTGATTTATTCTGAAAATTTAGTTAAGCTCATATGAACTTATTTAATATAACATTTTATACTTAATGCTATTACCAGAGATTTGTGCGGAGCACATAGAGTCAAGCCCAGAGCATATGTTCTGGAATTTGGCAACATAACTCTGGTTCTTGTATCCAGTGTATTAATAAATTTATAATTGTAATAAATTTATATTTATAAATTTTAAATTATAAATTATAATTTATAAATTTATAATTATAATAAATTATAATTTAAAATTATAATTTAAAATTATAATAAATATGTAATTTATAATTAAGATAAATTCATAATTATAATATAAATTTATAATTAAATTTATAATTAATTTATAATTAATACATTAATAAATTTATAATTGACACAGAAGTTACAATATATAGATAAGATTTATTAAAACAGAATTCATCATTTAGGAGTAATTAGAGAAAAGACTGTTGCACATGGGACACCTTAGGAAACACTGGAAAGAAACTTGAAATAAACTGGGTTCCCTCAGTGAATCTGCATAAGGATATTTCTATTTCCCATTGAAAGTTAATGGCAGAGAGAAAAGAGTTAAGCAGTCTTCTGGAGATAAGAGTACCTTAGCTACAGAAGATGGCAGGCTCTAGAGAAGGAATAGGTATTCATGTAGTTGCTAGAGAAAGAAAAGAGAAGGGCAAGAAGTAGTGAGGAAGGAAGAAAAGAAGGAAAAGAAAGCAGGTACATGTTTCCCCTACTTTTATTCAAAGTATGGCATGAACGGGCTGGGGCTTAGCTCAGCTGGCGAGTGTTCCTCTGTGCTCTCCCAGACCCTAAGTTAGATTGCCAACATTGCAAAAGTGGGATAATGACTTAGCAATGCACTTCAAATGCAATCCTGAAGCAATCAGCCATTAAAGACCCTATGAGTAGCAGAGAAGCACTGCCACAATGCCAGGGAGTGTTTCTTCCTGTTGTACATAGGGTTGCTAGGAGTCAGATCCAGCTCAAGGGCATCTAACAATAACAACGACAGGGAACATGCAGTGTGATGTCAGACCTGGGCTCTAAACTCTAGACACCCAGTAACCCTGTTGTCTTTACTTTGTAAATGGGTCAATGGCTTGGATTATTGTGTGGGGCCCATTAGAAAATGTCCTTGTAATATCCTCAAACAGGAACATGGCTTCATCCATCATGGCTGAATGGCAGGAGAAAATTTAAATCCCCTTTTCCTACATATTGCCCACTACTGCCTAAGCTAATCTACCTGTCAACACCAGTGTGGAATGCTACTGGAGGTTTGTGGGGAGTGCAGAGAGGCAGGTCCAGAGCAGAGGCCAGGCATCTGGCAGCAAAACTCTGGTCCTTATATCAGGCATATAAAAAATTTATATTTGGCAGAAGTTATAAAAGAGAGCATAGAATAGGTTTATTAAAGATTTTGTTGCTGGGTGCTGTCAAGTTTTGTTTGACTCAAAGCAACCCTCAAAGGGTTTTCAGTGGCAGGTTGTTTCGGAATTGGACTGCTATGTGATTCTTCCCTTTTTGTGGTGGTGCTGCTGATTGAACCTTGGTCCTCAGGAACCAGGGAGCAGTGCTCTACCAAGTGAACTAAACCTCAGCCCCCTTACCAAAGAGAGTACACCTTTAAGGAATAATTAAAGGGAAAACT
The DNA here is from genome assembly GCA_007922755.1 of Pedetes capensis. Lineage (NCBI taxonomy): Eukaryota > Metazoa > Chordata > Mammalia > Rodentia > Pedetidae > Pedetes > Pedetes capensis. The sequence continues at coordinate 30,461 of VMDO01019887.1, forward strand.
GAGGCAACTGGAAAGGCATATTTTCATATATATATATATATATATATATATATATATATATATATATGCCCTGTGGCATCCAATCCCGTCAGATCTCAGAAGCTAAGCAGGGTCGGGCCTGGTTAGTACCTGGATGGGAGACTGCCTGGGGACACCAGAAGCTGTAGGCTTGGGAGAAGGACCTGGCAACCCCCTCCCAAAAATCAATCTGCCATTGAAAACCCTATGAACAGCACAGAAGCACTGACAATAGTGTTTCCCCTGTTGTACAGAGGGTCGCTATGAGTCGGATACTGACTCAACAGCACCTAACAACAACATATATAGAGGCATCCATATTGAAAATGAAGAAGTAATATTATCTGTATTTGTGTATGGCATAATCTTGTGTGTAACAATGCAAAAGGAGCACACTAAAAGCTACTAGACATAAGAAATTTGTTCAACAGGATTATAAGGTATAGAATTGATGTATAAAATTACTTATATTGCTATCGACAAGCAAAGGACATTCAGAAAATAAAATTCAGAAAACAATTTCACTAAAATCGCATCAAGTGTTCAGAATAAATTCCACAAAAGAAGTACAAGATTTACACTATGCTTAAGAATCAGTTTAACAAAAGAGGTGAAATATTAACACAGTAAAACCAGAAACAAAAAATATATATATAAAAAAATCTAATAGTATAACTACATACATGGTAAGAGATTTCATTTTGCTGAGTTGGAAAACCTTTTTTATTTATTTATTTATTTATTTATTTATTTATTTATTTTAGTACTGGGGGTTAGAACCCAGGGCCTCACGCCTGCATGCTCTGCAAGTGCTGGACCACTGAGCTGCACCTCAGCCCATTTTTTTTTACTTTTTGAGACAGGGTCTCACTAAATTACGCAGGCTGCCTCTAGTCTCAAATTTGCGATCCTCCCGCCTCCGCCTCCCGAGCCGCTGGGATTACAGGCGTGCGCCACCACGCCCGGCAAAAAACCTAACATTTTTAAAGAACAATCTTTCCCAAATTGATCTACAGTTTCAGTAAGATATCTATATAAATTCCAAAGGCTTTTCTTTGCATATATGAATAAGCTGATACTAAAAATCACATGCCTGCAGTCATACCAGTGTGGCATCCAATTCCCTTGGACCTTGGAAGCTTAGAAGGATGGGGCCTGGTTAGGACTTGAATGGGAGACCACCTAGGAACGCTAGGTCCTGTAGCTTTGGGAGAAAGCCCTGGCAGCCCACTCCCCAAAAACAATCTGCCATTAAAAACTCTATGGAAAAAAAAAAAAAAACTATGAATAGCAGAGAAGCACTGACAGTGGTGTTTTACCTGTTGTACATAGGGTCACTATGAGTTGGACACCGACTGGAGGGCATCTAACAACAACAACGAAAATCTTATGAAATTGTAAAAGATTTTTAATAGAGAAAACTATGTTGAAACACAAGCACAAGGCTAGATGACTTACATACCTGGAGTTTTGGGGGGGGTTGTTTTTTTGTTTTTGTTTTTGTTTTAATATGAAACTGTTGTAATCAAAACAGTGCAGTACTGGTATAAGAGAAGAAAGTGTTGGTGAATAAAATAGACCTGATAATCCATAAATCAGCCCACACTTGTATGGTCAGTTGTTTTTTTGATAATGGTATCAAAATTATTCTATGAGAAAAGAAGTCTTTTTAAGAAATAGGGCTGAGACAGTTAGATATCCACAATTATAAAAAACCGTAGCTATCAGCCAGGAACAGTGGTGCACGCATGTCATCCCAAGGAGATGGAGACTGGAGGATCACAAGTTCCAGGACACAGGCAGCATGCATTAATGAGATCCCGTCTCAAAATAAACAGTAAAAAATAGGCTTGGGGTTCTGTTTAGTGGTAGAGCACTTGCAAAAGCATGTGTGAGTCCCTGCATTCAACTCTCCAATACTGAAAAAAAAAAATGATGATGACAGTTATTTTCTTCCTACTTCACACCATACACAAAATTAATTAAGCAGACAAAAAGGTCTAAACATAAGCCAAAACTCTGAAACACTTAGAAGAAAATATAAGCATAGTTAAGCAAATAAATTACACTCTTTCAACCTTAAGAACCTTTGACTTTCAAATAACAGCATCATGTAAAGATGACACCAAATAGGAGGAAGTTAGCATTAAGACATGTGTAATAATAGACTTTTATCCAAGATATATGAAATACTACTATAGATAGACAGCAACACAGAAACTACCCAAGCATAAAAGCAGGCAAGTTATTTGAATAGATATTTCCCCCAAAACAATATGCACATGGCAAATAAACACATGAAAAGATGAGCAACGTCATTAGTCCTTTGGGAAATGCACATGAAGCTCCGTTAGAGACCATTTCACATTCTCTAGGATGGCTATGCTCTAAGAGACAACAGAAAGTGTTGCTGACGATGTCAAGATATATGACCACTCATCCATTGCTCATGGCATTTGAAAATGATGTATGAGTTTTGGAATTCACTTTCTTTGTTCCTCACTATATTACTTATACAGTTAATCTACAATTAGTAACTCTACTTCTATGTATATATCCAAGAGATCTGAGAATATAATATTTGCACAGAAACTTACAAGTAAACGTTCATGAAAGCAATATTCACAGTAATTTGACCTCTTTTCGATTTTTGTATGTCTTTGATTTCTTTCTCTTTCTTGACTGCTCTGGTTAGGACTTCAATCACTATATTGAATAAGGGAGGAGAGTGGACAGCCTTGTCTTGTTCCTGATTTTAGAGGGAATGCTTTTAATTTTTCCTCATTTGGTACAATGTTGGCTACAGGTTTGGCATATATGGTCTTTACGATGTTGAAGTAAGTTCCTTCTATTTCAAGTTTCTTCAGGACTTTTATCATGAAGTGATGTTGAGTTTTGTCAAAAGTTTATTCTGCCTATTTTGAGATCATGATGTGATTTCTGTCCTAAGTCTCTCGATGTGTTGTATTATATTAGTTTATTTGTGTATATTGAATTAGCCTCACATCTGTGGAATGAAGCCCACCTGGGAATGGTTTATGATCTTTGTTATGTGTTTATTAATGGTGTTTACATCATTATTCATCAAGGTTAAGTTATACCTATTTCCAGATGGCATGATCTTATAATTAAAGGGCCCTAAAAACTCCACTAAGAAACTTCTAGACATAATTGACCACTTTAGAAAAGTAAGAGGATACAAAACTAACAGTCAGAAGTCAGTAGCATTCCTACATACCAATAACAAACAGGAAGAGAAAGAAATCAAACAACATCCCATTCACAATAGCCTACCAAAAATTAAATATTTAGCAGTTAGCTTAACCAAAATTCTAGTGTCCTCTACAATGTAAAGTTCAAAACACCAGAGAAAGAAATTGAAGAAGACACTAGAAAATAAAAAGACATCCCTTGCTCATGGATTAGGGGAATTAATATTATGAAAATAGTTGTATTCCCGAAAGCAATCTACAAATTCAATGCAATCTCTGTCAAAATGCCAATGACATATTTTACAGAAATAGAAAAAAATCCTGAAATTCATATGGAAGCACAAAAAGATTCCATGTAGTCAAGAGAAATCCTAAGCAGAAGGGTTGTGTAGGAGGCCTCACAATACTGACTTCAAACTATCCTACAGGGCCATCATAGTGAAAACAACCTAGTACTGTCAGAAAGGGGCTGGGATTTGGCTCAGTGGGTAGAGTGCTGTGCTGCAGTCTCTGAGGTCCCGAGTTCAATTCCCAGCACCGCAAAAATGGGAGAAGGGCCTGGCAATCCACTCCCAAGGCAATCCCGAAAACAGTCAGCCATTGAAAACCCTATGAGGGTCGCTATGAGTCGGATACCGACTCGACGGCACCTAACAACAACAACAACTGTCAGAAAAACAGGCAAGAAGGTCAATGGAACAGAAGACCCAGATATACACCCACGTGACTACAGTTACCCATGTTCAAAGGAGCCAAAGGCAGGCGCTGGAGAGAACATAGCCTTTTCAACAAATGGTGATGGGAAAACTGGATATTCTTATGTGGAAGAATGAAAATAGACCTATATCTCTTAACCTGTGTGAAAATCAACTCAAAATGGATAACAGATCTCAACATAAAATTGGAAACTTTGAAACTACTGTTGTTGTTGTTGTTAGGTGCTGTTGAGTCAGGATCCGACTCATAGCGACCCTCGTAGGGTTTTCAATGGCTGACTGTTTCGGGATTGCCTTGGGAGTGGATTGCCAGGCCCTTCTCCCATTTTTGCAGTGCTGGGAATTGAACTCAGGACCTCAGAGACTGCAGCACAGCGCTCTACCAACTGAGCTAAACCCAGCCCTTGAAACTACTAGGAGCAAATAAGTGTAGGGAATACATTCCCACATGTAGGCTTAGGCAAGTGTTTTCTTACCAAGACTCTAATAGCCCAAGAAATTGCACCAAGAATTGACAAATGTGATAAGATAAAAGTAAAAAGGTTTGGCACAGCAAAAGTAGCAATTAATAGTGTAACTTGAGAGCACACAGAATGGGAGCAAATCTTTGCATCCTATACATCTGACAGAGGATTAATATCAAGGATATACAAAGAACTTAAGAAATTAAACACCAAAGTAACAAATAATCTAGTAAATATGTAGGCAAAGAAACTGAACAAGCAGTTTTCAAAAGAAGAAATACAATGGCTAATAAACATATGAAAATATTCAGTATCATTAGTCAATAGAGAAATGCAAATCAAAACTACACTGAGATTCTATCTCATTAGAGTCAAAATGGCTAAATAATATCAACAAAATAACCAACAACAAATTCTGGCTAGGATGTGGGAAACAAGGAATTAAAAAAGAGAACTAGTATATGATCAGGCTATTCCACTACCAGGAATATAGCCTAAGGAAGATAAGTCATCATACCACAGGGGTATCTGCACGTCCATGTTTGCTGCAGCACTCTTCACAATCGCAAGGGTATGAAATCATTTGTTATTCATCAACAGACGATTGGATTAAAATGTCATAGATATACACAATGGAATAGTATTCAGCAGGAAAAAGGAATGAAATTGTGTCATTGCAGCAAAATGGATGGAATTGGAGATCATCATTTTAAGTGAAATAACCCAAATATAAAAAGAGAAATATCACAGATTTTCACTCTTATGTGATATAAGGTTTATATCTACCTTAAAGATAAATAGACACACATATATGTGTATATAATTGTACATATCTGGTTACAAAATACAAATAGACTCAATATAAGGTAAGAATGGAGTCTTGGGATGGGGACGGCAATGGGAAAGGCGGGAGAGGGAGAGGGAATGATATATAGGGGTAAGGAAGGAGGGAACAAGTACAAAATGCAGGATGTCCCTCTGCGGAAAAGAGTCCCAAAATGAGTCTCACTCTGCTGAATGTGTCATAACAAAAAAATCATTCTATACCTCATAAATATCTATAGTTATTGATAAATGTTAATCACAAAGTCTTTGTATAATGGTTAAGGAAATGAAAGTGACAATTACCATATTTTTATAATTGTGCACTGCATGTGTGACCTGAATTATTATTTTCTACTCCACAAATATGTACAAGTAAAATATTAATAAAAAAGCAATATACACTCTAGGCCCAAATTGCAACTGTTTGTTATGTCTACTAACTAGTGAAGGGATAATCAAATATGATATGTCTATACAATTACATATTATTATACAAATAGTATTAATGAAGCACTGGTTAATGCTGTAACATGTATGAATTTGAAAATACTGCTTATATACTAACAGAATGAAACTAGTCACAGAAGACATCTATTTTCCTCACTAGTTTGAACTGTCCAGAATAGACATATATAAGAGAGAAAATAGAGGATTGGTTGTAAGCCCTGAAGCAGGAGAGAGAGGGGTGTGACTACGAAAGAGTGTGAGGTTTCTTTTCAGATGGGTGAAAATATGCTAAAGTGAATGAGTAGCAATGACTGCACAATTCTGTGAATATACTAAAAATCACTGAATCATAAACTTTAAAACAATGAATTTTATGAAATGGGATTTTAGTTGCAATGAGGCTCCCATTTAAAATAAATTACTATATAAAATGAAAGAAGGCAAATCATAAAAGTTCACATATTCTCTTACTCAATTTGTCTGAAATGTCCAGCATAGGCAAATCTATAGACAGAAAGTAAATTAGCAGTTGCTGAGAAATGCAATTGAGGCATTTTTTTTTAGTTCATGAAAAAAATCCACAATTGGATTATGATCATATTTGCACAACTCTAAGTGCACTAAAAACATTGACTATCATAATTGAAATGAGTTTTAGTATATGTAAATTATTTCTCAATAAAGCTCTGATGTACAAATAAAAGAAAGTACTCCCTAATGCACTGGTTTTGAATGAAATATAATTTTTTTAAAAAAACAGACAAATCTTTGAGGTTATTATATCTCTGTATAAAATATTACAAATGTGAAATAGAGAAATCTTTGTGATTATTGTGTCTTTGCATAAAATTTTACCCAAGATGAGTAGGGAGGGGTTAGTGGGAGGAAGTAGATGATGGGGAAGGAGAAGCAACAACATGGAAGGGTAAAGAGAGGGAGAAAAAATACAAAATATAGGCAGCAACTCTATGAAAATACAAAAGAGAGAGAGAGAGAGGGAAAATAAAAGGAAAAAAGGGTAAAATTCATGGGTGCATATGACTGTCATTACATGCTAATTAAAATTCTTTGTCATGTTTTCCACTTATTTTGTTCTGTAAAATGATTAAGGAGATGAAAGTATAAGCCATGCTCACTTGATAATTGCATAATGGATATATCAACTGGTTTATTATCCACACTACTAATGTATATAATGTATATAATACCTGCAGCCAAGCCCTGTGGCATCCGATCCCGTCAGATCTCAGAAGCTAAGCAGGGTCGGGCCTGGTTAGTACCTGGATGGGAGACTTCCTGGGAACACCAGAAGCTGTAGGCTTGGGAGAAGGACCTGGCAACCCCCTTCCAGAAATCAATCTGCCATTGAAAACCCTATGAACAGCAGAGAAGCACTGACAATAGTGTTTCCCCTGTTGTACAGAGGGTCGCTATGAGTCGGATACTGACTCAACAGCACCTAACAACAACAACAACAACAACAATGTATATAAATAAAATGCCTGCCACTAATAAAAATATTACAAGTGTGTATCTTACTAAACAGATTTTTGTATATGTCTCAATCTTCATGAATACAGTTGCATTGCCTTGGATGAACCAGACATAGTATTGTTCTCATTTCTAATGAAAGTTATCACAGAAAGACCTAATGATAATTACTTCCATAAATCTTTTGATTTAACTGTAACATAAACAAATTGTTGTTGTTGTTGTTGTTAGGTGCCCTCGAGTGGGTATCTGACTCATAGTGACCCTCATAGGGTTTTCAATAGCTGACTGTTTCGGGATTGACTTGGGAGTACATTGCCACGTCCTTCTCCCATTTTTGCCATGCTGGGAATTGAACTCGGGACCTCAGAGACTTCAGCGCAGCGCTCTAACAATTGAGCTAAATCCCAGCCCATAAACAACTTAAGTTTTCCAAAATTTTTATATTGTTTAGCCCCAACCTTTTTCCATAATCCAAACTACTTGATGTAAAGAAAACAAATTAAGATAGAAATTTCCGGAATTCATCAATTTTTTGAAAAGGATTTTATGTGATTGAGGCTTCTTCCGTTTCATTTTAGTTTACTCCTTATTGGAAGACTCTTTGCTGGAAAGTAAAAAGCCTTTTATATTTGTTCTGAGTATTCTGTTCAAGCATGGATATTTCTGTTGTACCTTAAAGTAGTTTTATTTAATCAAGGAACTTCCCTGGTCACTGATTGCCTGAGTTTGTTATCAGAAATTGCCTAGCACACTCCATTAAGATCTCAGGATATTGAGAGTGTTATTTTTAATGAAACACTGTCTTTTTTGACTTGGAAAGGATCACCGTCATACATTATGGTTGTGGGTTCTCACATTTTTTTGGTTTAAAAATTATTTGATATTATTTAGTTATATTAAGCTCAAACTTACAATTATGAGCATGATTAATGCTTGCCTCACCAGAATTATGGCTAGGTGTATTATGACAAATAAATCATATATAAATATACATATATACATATATATGTAAA
>VMDO01019888.1:5370-38782 GCA_007922755.1 Pedetes capensis
CCTGGATGGGAGACCGCCTGGGAACACCAGAAGCTGTAGGCTTGGGAGAAGGACCTGGCAACCCCCTCCCAAAAATCAATCTGCCATTGAAAACCCTATGAACAGCAGAGAAGCACTGACAATACTGTTTCCCCTGTTGTACAGAGGGTCGCTATGAGTCGGATACCGACTCGACGGCACCTAACAACAACAACAACAAACACATATATATATATATATATATATATATATATATATATATATGTGTGTGTGTGTGTGTGTGCTGGGGTATTGAGTTTAATTCCCAGCACCGAAAAAATGGGAGAAAGACTTAGCTATCCACTCCCCAGGCAATCCCAAAACAATCAGCCATTGAAAACCCTTTAAGAGTCGCTATGAGTCAGATATATGACTCGATGGCACCTAACAACAACAACAACCTCAAAAATATTTTCATGGGGCTAATAATAAAAATCTCTGCCTGAAGATTATATGTGATTGTCTACACAGAGAGGTTCGAACAAGTTAAAAACTCTCTCTTTTAATTCCCTCTAACTTATTTTCTAAAGTAGATTGTTGTTGTTAGGTGCCGTCCAGTCGGTATCTGACTCATAGTGACCCTCATAGGGTTTTCAATGGCTGACTGTTTCGGGATTGTCTTGGGAGTGGATTGCTAGGTCATTCTCCTATTTTTGCGGTGCTGGGAATTGAACTTGGGACCTCAGAGACTGCAGCGGAGCACTCTACCAACTGAGCTAAATCCCAGCCCTTCTAGAGTGGATAATGATCTCTTTTTAAAGTTTCCAAGTAAGCCAGGAGCTGCGGTACATGCCTGTAATTCCAGCCCTTCAGGTGGCTGAGGTAGAAGGATCAGAAGTTCAAGGCCAGAGGAAGCCGGAGCAATTTAGCCAGACCCTGGCTCAAAAGAAAAGAGGGGCTGGGGGTGCAGCTCAGTGGTAGAGCGCTTGCCTAGCATGCACAAGGTCCTGGGTTCAACCCCTCCAGTACTGTAAAAACTAATTAATTAACTAATTAATTAAAAGTTTAAAAAAATAAAGCTTTCAGGTAAAACTCAAGCAACCTGGGCCCTTCCTCGCCCAGCTGCAGCATCAACCCCATACAGGCATGGCACAGTCCTGAGTTTTTGTGGCTAAGAGGCTGCCACTGAGTGCCTCCGTGAGAAGCTCAGCTTCCTGTTGGTGACCTGAATGCCCGCACCTGAGTGCTCCGCCATAGTCCATCCTTCAGGCAGAAGGGCCTTGGGGCACCTTGGAAAACACCAGAAAAGCAAAATGACAGGAATGGGTATTTTAAAATTCCAAGACAAGCTCCTTGGAAGAAAGAACCCCAGAGCCTTGCTCTAACAGGCTGCTCAGGTTGAGGGCCAGGCTGCCAGGGCTGCCTTCTGTTTCAGCTCCACTGCCCTGCCTTGTGGGGGACCTCAGGCCAAGACGCTTTCCCAGAGTCAATTTTCTCAACAATAAATGGGGAGCCAGGCCTGGTGGCTCACATTTGTAATCCCAGTGACTCAGGAGGCCGAGGCAGGAGGACCACAGGTTGGAGGCCGGAGGCAGCCTGCATAATCTAGCGAGACCTTGCTTCAAAGAAACAGAAAGGGTGCTGGTGGCATGGGAAGAAAAGGGCCACTAAGAGCATTTAAGCCTGCAGCGGTAGCCATGTGGCATCCCATCCAATCAGATCTCAGAAGCTAAGCAGAGTCGGGCCTGGTTAGTACTTGGATGGGAGACCGCTAGGGAACACCAGGTGCTGTAGGCTTGGCAGATGGACCCGGCAACCCACTCCCTAAAAACAATATACCATTGAAAACCCTATGAACAGTCAGTGCTTCTGACAATAGTGTTTCGCCTATGGTACACAGGGTGACTATGAGTCGGATACAGACTCGATGGCACCTAAAAATAAGAACACTTAAAGCAAAAAGGGGTTGATTTGAAGTTGTTCAGAGCAATGTGGAGCATTGCAGAAGGGGATGAGGGTAGCAGAAATTCTGGCCCAGATGACCACAACAAGAAGGGATCGAGAAAGTAGGAAAAAACTGTCTAACATAAAGCAAGGAAGAGCCATCTCCCAGCTCCTACTCCCTTACGATATCCCCGTCCGCAGACAGTGGGAGCCGCTCAGACCTGGGAGTGACACAGAAACTCAGGAGTCTTCCAAGGCCCTGGAAGAGCCTTCTTTTGTTCCCACAGGAAAAAGAGGGCTCCGAAACTGTGCGCCCCGCCCTGGGGCACTTGGAAAGTCCAGACCTCAAAGCAGATCCCACAGAGCTGAGAGTGGGCTTCCACAGAGGAAGCCACTAATGAACTCCATTCAACAGAGACCCTCCGTGCAGGTGGCCCTGAACTGCAGTCCAGCACCCACCTGAGTTGAAAGGCTCATCACCAGAGTGGAAGTCTCTGCACGTCAACCTCTAGCAGCAAAGGGGAGGGAAGCGTGTGAGGGAAACCAGGGCATTTCATGGTTCTCCACGTGAAAATCATCTTCTGCCTTTGCGATACCAACCACCGTCCCGACCATCCTAGTACCTTCACTTTGGGAGGCTGAGGTAGAAGGGTCAGAAGTTCAAGGCCAGAGGAAACCTGAGCAACTTAGGCAGGCCCTGGCTCAAAAGAAAAGAGGGGCTGGGGGTGCAGCGCAGTGGTAGAGTGCTTGCCTAGCATGGAAGCTGGAACTTCCAACTGCACTGGAACTGCCCCCCACCACCACATCCCCAGTGACCTCGGCCTTTTTGTGATGTTCCAGGGTAAGAACTGAGGGGTGCCCCTGTTGGAGGTCCTGTGACACAGTTCCCTGCATTGTCAACCCATGTCCCCAAAGTCAGCTCCCACCAATCTCAGGGCAAGGAGCCCAGGGACCAGGCACTCCAGAAAGAACAGGTGGCACCCCCTGAAGAGAGGGAGGTTTAGGAGCCGGGCGTGGTGGTGCACACCTGTAATGCCAGCGGCTTGGGAGGCGGAGGCAGGAGGATCGTAAGTTCAAGACCAGAGGCAGTCTGCGTAATTTAGCGAGACCCTGTCTCAAAAAGTAAAAGAATGGGCTGAGGGTGCAGCTTAGTGGTCCAGCACTTGCAAAGCATGCAAGCACAAGGCCCAGGGTTCAACCCCTAGTACCACAAAAAAAAAAAAAAAAAAAAAAAAAAAAATTAAATTAAATTAAATAAATAAACGAGAGGGAGGTTTGGGCTTGTTTGGGATGCACTGTCAGACTTCAATCTCTTCAGGCTTCCATGCCCACCTACAGCCATCCCATATCTGCTGAGGGTTGGTTCCAGGCCCCCAAAGATTCCAAAATACATGGCTGCTCAAGTTCCTTATATAAAATGATATCATGTTTGCATGTCATCTATTAACAACCACCTGTATGCTTTAAATCACCTCTATATTACTTCTTTGGGAGAAGGACCTGGCAATCCACTCCCAAGGCAATCCCGAAACAGTCAGCCATTGAAAACCCTATGAGGGTCGCTATGAGTCGGATACCAACTCGATGGCACCTAACAACAACAACAATATTACTTCTTGGGCTGGGATTTAGCTCAGTTGGTAGAGCGCTGCTTTGCAGTCTCTGAGGTCCCGAGTTTGATTCCCAGCACCCCAAAAATGGGAGAAGTACGCGGCAATCCACTCCCAAGGTAATCCCGAAATAGTCGGCCATTGAAAACCCTATGAGGGTCGCTATGAGTCGGACTCGACTCGATGGCACCTAACAACAACAACAACAACATATTACTTCTTGGGTTTTGTTTGTGTTTTTTGCAGTTCTAGAGGGTTGAACCCAGAGTCTTGCTCATGCTGGGCAAGTGCTTTACCACGGAGCTAAAAACCCCACCCCCTTTTTTATGTTTTTATTTAAAGACATTTTCTTGTTAAGATGCACAGGCTGCCTCTAGCCTCAAACTTGCAATCCTCCTGCCTCTGCCTCCCGAGTCACTGGGATTAAAGGTGCACACTGGAACACTTGGCTTCTACATTACTTCTAACACCTAATACGATGTAAGTGCTATGTAAATAGTTTTTATACTGTATTGTTTAGGGAATAATGACATGAAAAGAAAACCCATACACGTTCAATACAGACACAATCCCCCACAATCCACCACTACCACCACCACCAATGTTTTCAATCTATTATTGGTTAAATCTGAGGATGCAGAACCCACAAAAATGGAGGGCTGACTATATTATATATACTGGGATTCTACAAAAGACTGAATGTCAAAAAGGGGGAGGTATCCTCTACTAGGCCTGCAGCGGTAGCCCTGTGGCGTCCGATCCCGTCAGATCTCAGAAGCTAAGCAGGGGTGGGCCTGGTTAGTACCTGGATGGGAGACCGCCTGGGAACACCAGAAGCTGTAGGCTTGGGAGAAGGACCTGGCATCCCCCTCCCAAAAATCAATCTGCCATTTTTGAAAACCCTATGAATAGCAGAGAAGCACTGGCAATAGTGTTTCCCCTGTTGTACAGAGGGTCACTATGAGTCGGATACCAACTTGACGGCACCTAACAACATCCTCTACTAGGGGCTGGGATTTAGCTCAGTTGGTAGAGCACTGCACTGCAGTCTCTGAGGTCCCAAGTTCAATTCCCAGCACTGCAAAAATGGGAGAAGAACCTAGCAATCCACTCCCAAGGCAATCCCGAAACAGTCAGCCATTGAAAACCCTATGAGGGTCGCTATGAGTCGGCACCTGACAACAACAACAACATCCTCCACTAGAAAGAATTTGACACTACAGTTCTATATGACTTTTAAAATTTTTTATTTACTGTGCTGAGGACGGAACCCAGGGCCTTGCACATGCTAGGCAAACAAACGCTCTACCACTGAGCTGCACCCCCAACCCTGCATGATTTTTTGCAGCCTACTGAGCACAAGGCAGCATGAGGTGGGCCTGCTGGACAGAGGGCAGCCACCGCCAGGGCCCTGGAGCAGGAGCAGGGCCTGGGACAGTCCCCAGGCCCTTCAGCAGGTGATGGACACCATGAACTGTGGGTCCACATTCCTGATGAGGCTGGATGGGAAAGCAGAGAAAATCAAGGAAACGTGGGAAGAGAAGAAGCCTCTGACCCCCAGAGTCTGGTTTAAGTCTCTCCCTGGCTGGGGGTCAAGAATTTTGACACAACAGAAAATCTCTGTGAAGATTGCCGGTATCGAGAGACTCTTGGGGGGGGTTTTTTGTTTGTTTTTGTTTTTTTAAAAAAATGATATTTCAAACGAGAGTGTTAAAATAGCTGATGGATCATGCTTAGGACCAAACCGTATGTGACCTTTGAGTTTAATCTTCTTCCTTTCTCATCTGTAAACCTGTGCTTTCCTGAGAAAATCTCACAGGCAGTATTAAGAACCATGTTTACAGTCTAAACATGTCTTGACCTCTTTGTGTAAAGATTCCTTAGAACGTTTTTGATGTACGTGGTATCTTTCTTAGCTATAAACCTGTACAGTGTATCTCATAAACCACCTTATAATGTCATCATGAAAGAGAAATTCTTTAGATAAAAATAAGTATACAAAACATTCTTACTTAGCCAGCATGGTGGCACATGCCTTAATCCCAGCAATTTGGGAGGCCAAGGCAGGAGAATCACAAGTTTGAGACCAAAGGCAGTCCGCTTAAATTTAGTGAGACCCTGTCTCAAAAAAAAAATTTCTTTTTACTTAATCTTTTAAATGTAGATATACATTACATCATTTAGGCAATGTAAATTCACATGTCACAAAATCATATATATATATATATATTATATATATATGCATACACATACAACACACACACACACACACACACACACACACACACACACACACACACACACAGATATGAAGAAGGATGTGGCAATCCATTCCTGAAGCAATCCCAAAACAATCAGCCATTGAAAATCCCATGAGAGTCGCTATGAGTTATGGTTGTTGTTGTTAGGTACTGTTGTGTAGTATCCGACTCATAGTGACCCTATGTACAACAGAAGGAAACACTACCCAACATTGTGCCATGCCCAGCACTATGTCAGTGCTTCTCTGCTATTCATAGGATTTTAGATGGCTGATTATTTCAGGAATGAGCTGCCAGGTCCTTCTCCCATTTTTGCAGTGTTGGGGGTTGAACCCAGGGCCTCAAAGCATGCAGAGCAAGCACCACTCTACCAACTGAGCTAAACCCCAGCCCCCCACAATATATAGATAGCTATTGTCAACCCCCTCCCAAAAAGCAATCTGCCATTGAAAACCCTATGAACAGCAGAGAAGCACCAACAATAGTGTTTCCCCTGTTGTACAGAGGGTCGCTATGAGTCGGATACCGACTCCACGGCACCTAACAACAACAATTGTTAAGGGATGAGATTTAGCTCAGTTGGTAGAATGCTGCTCTGCAGTCTCTGAGGTCCCTAGTTCGATTCCCAGCACTGCAAAAATGGGAGAGGGACCTGGCAATCTATTCCCGATGCAATCCTGAAAACAATCAGCCATTTAAAACCCTATAAAGGCCACTATGAGTCTGACAGGACTCAATGGCACCTAACAACAACAACAACAATTGTTAAGACAGGATCCAGCACAGCAATCCACTCCCGAGGCAATCCCCAATCAATCAACCATTAAAAACCCTGTGAGGGTCGTTATGAGTTGGATATGACTCAACAACACCTATGAACCAACCAATTGTTAAGACACTTAGATCTCTCTCTCTCTCTCTCTCCCTCTCTCTCTCTCTGTCTCTCTGTCCCTCTGCGTCTCCCTTTCTCTCTGCCTAAGTTGTGTGCTTCTTTTTCCTAATAAACTATGCACTTTATAAACTCCTTTACTCAATAAACCCCAACATTGCTTCATCCTGGCTTGTCCCAAAGTCCTTTTCTATAGCTTAAGTTAGGATCCTGACTCTCCCTGAGTAAAGGGCTCTAAAAGGAGCTCCTCAGGTTCATAGCTAGCAACATCCAGGAGCAGCTCCTGCAGACAGTGACACTGGCCAGTGGGAAACACCTCTAAGACCCCTGGGGATGAGTGGGGAAACTGAGGAAGGAGCTGCTGTTACACAAATAAGGACCCCCATCCAGGAGACTTTGATAATTGCGATGAATGTGACTTCATCTTAACAAAGACTGGTGAAGCCTGGGCAAATTAGTATTCCTGTATTTTTTTTTTTTTTTAAGCTTGCAGTGTAGCCCTGTGGCATCTGATCCCGTCAGATCTCGGAAGCTAAGCAGGGTCATGCCTGGTTAGTACTTGGATGGGAGACCACCTGGGAATACCAGGTGCTGTAGGCTTGGGAGATGGACCCAGCAACCCACTCCCAAAAATCAATCTGCCATTGAAAACCCTATGAACAGCAGAGAAGCACTGACAATAGTGTTTCGCCTGTTGTACATATGGTTGCTATGAGTCAGATACCAACTCGATTTGACAGCAGCTAACAACAACAACATATTTTTTTAAATATAAAATTGGATCATGCTATAGTTTGATCAGTAAGCTGTTTTCCTTACTTTAACAAGATCATGTCAGCTTTTTTCATGTATAGAGATCATCCCAACGATGTTTTGCAAACTGTATTCCATAGTTCTATCAAATCCTTAAAGTTCATAGAAGGTGTTTGAGGGCCTCCCCAGAGGGAAGAATAAATTGTGCAAGGTGGAAAGAGAAGATCATAAGTTCTCATTCCCCTAGAATAGCTCTATTTTTAATAGTGGTAGGTACTGGGATTGCATTGAGACACTGACTACAAAAAGGGAGAGATGTCCTCTAGGAGAAATAATTTGAAACCACAGTGCTACATGATTTTTTAATGCTGTATAGTGTTTCATTATGTGGATAAATGATAATTTATTAATCAAACTCCTATTTTCGGACATGAGGTGGTATAAAAGCTAGGAGTTATGTTCAGCTGAGAAGATCAAGCCCCTGGAAGACAGGGACTTCAATGAGGATTTTACTTTTCTGACCTAAGGAAATTTCTAGAAGGAGGCAGTGCTGACATTGGTTTAGTGGGTCATGGTCATTCTCTGATACTGCTCACTGTTCCAGGCAGGATAAAGGGGGAGAGAGGGCAGAGTCAACCCCCAGAAGAGAGCTGAGCACATTCCCATCCTAAGGCATTTTCCGAGTCGTTTCTTAATGGCTTCTGCTTGCATCTCATTGGCCACCCCTAACCTGCAAAGAATCCAGAAAATGTGTTTACCAGAGCACACCGCCCCCTCCCTCTGCAAAACCGGGTATCTGAGAGTAAGAAAGACAATTAGAAAAACAACTAAGCCATTGTCATGAAAATCTTTTCACCATCTCTTTGAAGCTCCACCACAGTCTCATTTTCCCCTAAGATCAAATGATCAAAAGGAAATTGTGCCTTTAAAGAGCTGTGGACGGTTCTAAGACTTCCCAAATAAGTTGCCCTTTAGAAATGTACTCATTTGCCGGATGCAGTGGCTCACGCCTGTGATCCCAGCGGCTCAGGAGGCAGAGGCGGGAGGATCGCAATTTCGAGACCAGAGGCAGTCTGCGTAGTTAGCAGTTAGCGAGGCAGTTAGCGAGACCCTGTCTCAAAAAGTAAAAAAAATGGGCTGGGGGTGCAGCTCAGTGGTCCAGCACTTGCAAAGCATGCAGGCTCGAGGCCCTGGGTTCAACCCCCAGTACTGAAAAAAAAAAAAAAAAAGTACTAATTTACATTCCCACCAGCAGTGTCTAATAAAGAGGTACCTACTCAACAAAACGACTGCAATAATCTTTTTCTATTTTTAGGCTGTGCTAATTTAATCAGCAAAATTTTCATGCTTTTTCTTATTTAAAACATATTAACATATTCAATTCATATCAGTGTGATGTATATAATCTAGAGCCATGCTTTTTACATTTCATGAATACACAAATAACCTGGGATGTCACTTAAAGGCAGATTCCGATGCAACAGGTCTGGGGGCAGCTGAGAAGGCATTTCTCACAAGCTCCCTGATGATGCAGGTGCTGTGGGTCCACACAGGACACTGAGTGACAAGTTCCTAAGGCCTCCACCAGTGTAATATCAATAGCAGACAGAGCATGTTCGGGTTGCTGAGTGGACACTGCTCTCTTCGAAGAGGACCCACCTGCCCACAGAGGAGGACCAGGCGAGCAAACATCCCCAGCGTGCATTTGGTCCCGAAGCCAAATATCTATCCATACGCTGCTGCCAGAGGAAACAGTTCTGCTCCATTCAGCACAAGATGGCCCAGTGAGCCAGGTTGTTGTTGTTGTTAGGCGCCGTCGAGTCGTTTCCGACTCATAGCGACCCCCATAGGGTTTTCAATGGCAGATTGCTTTGGGATTGCCTTGGGAGTGGGTTGCCACATCCTTCTCCCATTTTTGGGGTGCTGGGAACTGAACTCGGGACCTCAGAGACTGCAGAGCGGCGCTCTACCAACTGAGCTAAATCCCAGCCCCATGCCCTGCAAAATGTGAAGGCTGCCTTGAACTACTTAAAGTCTTGGGGCAGGGGACGAGGGGAGGCTCAAGGCTTCTCTACCCCTGTGGTCCAAACAGACAAGAGTCTGGAGTTGCCCAAAGCAGAACCCAATCCTGCCAATTTTGGTCATGTGGGGAAAGCTCAGGGTGTGGATCTGTGGTTAAAATCCTCATTTGGGTTTGGTTCCATTACTTCCTCGCCCGTTCCCATTTCCAGCTGGTAGCCACGCTTCACACTTCCTTGCCTGGTGGATCTGGGCATCTGAAAGTATTCTTCCCAGTTTATAGAAGCTAAATCCCTGGATGAGATTATTATGCCAAAGGCCTGGAAGGCGCGAGGAGATGGAAAGAAGGGGAAGAGGAGGAATCCAGAGCAAGGAGTGCAAAGAAGAGCTGTGGATCTCAGAAGGTCCGTGGAACACCCAGAGAGGTGAGCCTCAGGCACAGTGGTATGGATTAGATGGGTCCCCCAAAGTCCACATGTTGGAAAGTTAATCCCCATTGCCACAAGGTGGAGGGGAGGGGCCTTTAAGAGGTAAATGGGTTGCCGGGCATTGCGTGCACACCTGTAATCCCAGCGGCTCGGGAGGCAGAGGCAGGAGGATCGCAAGTTTGAGACCGGAGGCAGTCTGTGTAATTTAGCGAGACCCTGTCTCAAAAAAGTGAAAAAAAAAATGGGGCTGGGGTGCAGCTCAGTGGGCCAGTACTTGCAAAGCATGCAGGCGCGAGGCCCTGGGTTCAACCCCTAGTACCGCAAAAAAAAAAAAAAAAAAAAACGAGAGAGAGAGATGAATGAGTTAATGTTACCTCAGGAGTGGGCTGTTTCAGCAACTCCTCTTGCCCTCTCTTGTGTGTGCTCATTTGCCTTTCTGCATGCCACCCCGGGACGCAGCAAGGTCCTCATCACACGTGGGCCCACAGCCTGGGACTTCCCAGCCTCCAGAACTGTAAGAAATTAATCTCTGTTCTTTATCAACGGCCCAGTCTGGAGTATTTGGTCATAGCCACACAAAACGACTAAGACACACCCTAGCCAGGATTTTTGCTGAGATTCCTGGCTCCACAAACACAGCCCAATCTCAAGACCTAATGCCAAGGCACCTCGATCGTGGGCGATGGGGAGGGGGCCTCTGGAGGACTCGCCTCTGTTTATACGCCTTACCTTGAAATGGAAAAAGAAAAGAAAAGATCATGATGAAAGTCACTTCTTTCCCCATGGCTGGAGTGCAAACCCAGGGATTTGTGCATGCGAGGCAAGCGCTTCTCAGCCATTGATCTGCATCTCCAGCGCTGAAAATGATACTGAAAGGGCTGTTCAAAAAGGAGTCAAGAGGCCATTGGGGAAGCAGGGCTTATGCATGATTCAAGCTGCTTCCAAGGGCTGTGAGTTTTACCCACCTCACCCTTGACAGCAGCACTAAGAACAGGTACTTACTTGTGCCCCGCACTCAACATGCATATCAAGAGATTGTCAGACTCATGATTTATGCACATTTTTATCAAGTATATACGTTCTTAATCTGTCACTCACATAGCCCTGGTCACACAGCTCCTGTTCTCAACTCCAACAGAAGTTTCCCCACAAAATAATTTTCTCTGCTTTGAAATGAAATAATGTCTCTCACTCATCTAAGCTCCCACCTCCCCTGCTTTCTTTGGAACACTGATCTGGACCCATCTGAATCTGTGTTTCCTGAACTGCAATCCCTCCGACTCCAAATAAAGGCATTTTGACTTTTGCAGTTTCCATGTTTGGATTGATTGAGAGACATGAGCCACGCCAGTTTTCAAGGCTTAGAGTTTGCGATGTCCACATTTTTCCAGCCATTCTTTTACTCTCAAACTATGTATGTCCTTATATTCAAAATGGGCCTATCATACACCTATTTGTCGTAATTGGACTGAGCCCTAGACTACCAAAACTTATTGTGGTGTTGTTAAGTGCCGTCGAGTCGGTATCCAACTCATAGTGACCCAATGTACAAGAGGTAAAACCCTATTGTCAGTGCTTCTCTGCTGTCCATTGGGTTTTCAATGGTGGATTGTTTTTTGGGAGTGGGTTGCCGGATCCTTCTCCCACCAAAACTTAGGATGCATTTATTTAGTAGAAGAGGAATGTGGCATAAATAGAGCTTTGAAAGACCCCCAGGGTCATACAATGAAACCATTTTTAATATTACTTTGCTATTGTTGTTAATGCTGTTGTTTCTGATAAGGTCTTGCTGTGAGATATTGTTCTTGTTGTTGTTAGGTGCCGTCGAGTCAGTATCCAACTCATAGCAACCCTACATACAACAAGCGAAATACTATTGTCGGTGCTTCTCTGCTGTTCACAGGGTTTTCAATGGATGATTGTTTTTCGGGAGTGGGTTGAAGGGTCCATCTCCCAAGCCTACAGCACCTGGTGTTCCCAGGTGGTCTCCCATCCAAGGACTAACCAGGCCAGACCCTGCTTAGCTTCCGTGATCTGATGGGATGGGATGGCACAGGGCGAGGCTGCAGGCCGCTGTGAGATATACTGCCCCTAATCATTGTCTTTTCTTTCACACAAACACACAGGGCCAGGTATTTTTGACAATTGCCATTTCCTAAAATCAGTTAGGGACTTTCCAACCTTCCCTCCCTTTCTCCCCTCTTCCCCTTAACTCCGCCTTATAAATTAGCCAGTCGGGTAAAGATATAATTGTATGGTCAAAGCCTCAGCCAATGAGATGAGTCCCAGCTCCAGGTCTGCCTTAGGGATAAGAGGGAGCAGTTCTGGCTGCCCGTGCGCTAGCTGGCTCCCCTTGGTGCCACCGTGCCCCCTTCTGCAGAAGGTGGCCAGGATACTTTCACTTCTCTACGAGTGACTTTTCAACATCCGGGTCATATTTCTGACACAGGGGCATGATCTCTTTGCTGTGGCCCTTCGTTCCTACCTAAAAATGTCACAGAACCAACGACAGTGGGAGACAGCCACTCTGCAAACAGAGCCAAGAAATAGCTTTCATTGCCCTTGGTCAGTCATTTACAACCATGACTACACCTTAGAAGAACTTACCTGGGAAGATTTTTGGAATACCAGTCCCCAGCCCTCTGTCCCCAGGTGATTCCATTTCCTTGACCTGAGCATAGAGGTAGCAACCTGTGTTTTTTAAAGTGATTTCCATTTAAATCCACATTTCTAAAGGCTTTTTATGTACCATGAATGTGAAATCAGACTCCCCCTTTGCAGGTTGGAAATATCCCAGAGGAGGACCCTGTAGAAAGTCACATGTTTTATGTTTTTCTGTCCCTGTCCAATGACACCAGGGCTGACTGGCTGCTAAGGACAGCTCTGATGGGATGGAATGTGACCAGGCAGTGTGAAGACCCATCAAAGGCACCTAGCCGCTTGGGGATGGCATCTGACACTGCTGATACGGAGTCTCAGCAGGGAGGGAGGACGGCGTCCACAAAACACGGAACACGCGAGCCCAGCCTGCCCTTCAGCAAATAATGAAGCTTGAACTGCCGTATCATTGGATATCTATCTCTAAGGTCAATGGGAAGGAGCAGGAGGTCTCTTGGCTTGATTTCTACCCCCAGAGCAAATGTCTCACAAATGCCCATTTTCCTCCTCCATTCTGAGTCCATTGTCCAGCATATTGGAGCCACTCTATGAAACCAAGCTCGTGTGCGGGTATAATGGAGGCAAAACCGTTTCCACGAGAAATGGCATTTCTTGTTCAACCCCGTTTGCCAAAGCTTACTCAACCAGCAGAGACAAAAAGCAGTCCTTTTTCAAAGTGCAGCAAAGTGCCCATTATCCATTAGAGAGGTGCTGGGAGAGGTCACAGGCTCCCGGCTTCAGGCAGAACAAATGACTCCGAAGCTCACTTTTAAAACAGGAAACTGATCTTTTCTTCTTCGGTGCTCACAGGGGCTAGCTCACGGCGCAAAGCCACAAAACCAGAACTTTGAAGCGGATACTGTTCCAAGAGTAGGAGGTTGGAAAAGACAAACGTTTCCATTCAAAAGGTGAGGACTCTACAGAATACCTCGACTTGATCATTACACAGTGTGCGCCTGTATGGAAAGACCACACTGGATCCCATTGTTGTTGTTAGGTGCCGTCAAGTCGGTATCCAACTCATAGCGACCTTCATAGGGTTTTCAATGGCTGACTGTTTCGGGATTGCCTTGGGAGTGGATTGCCAGGCCCTTCTCCCATTTTTGTGGTGCTGGGAATTGAACTCGGGACCTCAGAGACTGCAGCGCAGCGCTCTACCAGCTAAATCCCAGCCCCTGCGTCCCCTAAATATGTATAATTATGTGAAAAAGAGTTAAAAAAGATAAAAGATGAGAACATTTTCATTCCCTTGGCCAAAGTGAGTCCCATCTGCTCTTCCTGAATTCTGTCTCCACATGGAAAATTGCGAGATTTTGTTCATTAAAACCAAAATGCCCTGGTCCCTCCCGGTGCCTCATCTTTGCATCTCCAGTCCCAGCCCTTCCTCTTCTGTTAATAGCTTGTTGATTTCTGCAGAACCAGAGGTAGGGGCGTGAGAGGGGTTGCGTCCTGCAAAGGAACCCCAACTGCAAATGCACTGTGCCTACATCCATTTTCTGCAACTATTTCTGCACAAGAACATCCAGGGCAGGAGTTCGGAGAATGAAGGAGGATTGGCAGATTCTGCCCTAATCTTGTAGCTGCTGAAGCTCAAAAATGCAATTCCCTCCTGGGGCTAGGATTTAGCTCAGTTGGTGGAGCACCACTCTGCAGTCTCTGAGGTCCTGAGTTCAATTCCCAGCACCGCAAAAATGGGAGAAGGACCTGGCAATCCACGCCCAAGGCAATCCTGAAACAGTCAGCCATTGAAAACCCTATGAGGGTCACTATGAGTCAGATACCGACTCGAAGGCACCTAACAAGAACAACAACCATTGCTTGCAAACAGCAGTAAAAGACCACAGCCACCTCCTTCTAGACTTCTGACCCCTTGAAAAGAGCAGGTAAAGGTGGATAGCCATTGCTGCACAATCTTCCATTCGCTTTCAGTGAACAAAATTATTTACATGCAGTCAGGCAAGTCTACCATGTCGAACAGCTAAACAATGGGCCCAGCCTGTCAAAGGAGACATTGTGGAGACAAGAGGGGGACATGGAGAACAATGTACCTCTCCCAAACCCCAATCCCATACAAAATAGACTTGGAAGTAAAGGGACTGAGTAACTCCCTTAGGATAAGTGGGACAATAGCCTTAACACATTACATGGCCTTGGTTTTTATGTCTGCCAACAATGACAATAAATTGGCTTATGCAATTATGGTGACTTACGAATCTCAAGCTCTGCAGGGTGAGGTGGCAAGCTGGGGACCCAGGAGAGTCGATGGCATACTTGCAGGGTGAGCGTGGAGCTGAGAACCAGGACAGCCTAGGATGTGGGTTTTAGTCTGAAAATTCACACTCCAGCTGCCTTGATGGCAGCCCGGGTACCCAGAAAAGGCTGACGTTTCAGTTCGAGTCCAGAGGCAGGAAGCCTCAGTGTCCCAGTCTGAATGCATTTGAGCAGGGGACATTCCCTCCACCTCACGGGGGGCTCAACCTTTTGATTCTATGTAGACATTTGATGAATTAGACAAGACCCACTCGTATTACGAAAGGCAATCTGTCTTATTCGTGCCACCAATTTTTATTTAGTTAGTTTTTTATTTTGATACTGGGGAATTGAACACAGGGCCTCACACATGCTTTTGCAAGCACTCTACCACTGAGCTGCAGCCCCCAGCCCATTTTTTTATTTTTTAGTTTGAGACAGGGTCTTACCAAGTTATACAGGCTGCCTCTGGCCTCGAACCTGCCATCCTCCTGCCTCCACCTTCCAAGACACTGAGACTACAAGTGTGTGCCCCTGCACCCAGCCAATTTAAAAATTAATCTCATCCAAAAACATTCTCACAGAAACACCCAGAAAAATATTTGACCAATTATCTGAGCACTCCCTGGGCCAGTCAAGTTGAATGAAATTAACCACCACAGGAGGAAGTATTGGACGTGAGGAAAAAAAAATTCTGGAGTCTGACAGCCCATAATCAAGTTCTATCTCTTTTACTCCCTAGTTTTGTGACTTGCAGCCAACTCGATCTCCCCGGAGCTGCCCCCATTGCCTCCTCAGTAAATGAGGCTAACAAAAACTGCATACACGATGGATAACAAATGACAAATTGTTTCAGACTCAAAAATTACTCTCTAAATTATCAAGTTGCCCTTTCCTTTTAATGCCATAACTATTTTGGACAAAAGGGATGATTGGACGTAGAAAATATAACAGAAAAAAAAAGTCATTAATTTCAAGAAAGAAAAATAATGGACTGGAGAGTGATATAGAGTTTATTAACACAATCTTACTCTTAAATTATTGTTGTTTTTGTTGTTGTTATTGTTGTTGTTAGGTGCTGTTGAGTCTGACTCATAGCTACCCTATGTACAGCAGATCTAAACACTTCCTGATTCTGTGCCAGGCACAAGATCTTATTTATGTTTAGGCCCATTGTTGCAGACACTGTATCAATCTGTCTGGTGGAGGGTTTTTCTTTCTTTTTCTTTTCTTTTCTTTCTTTTTTTTTTTTTTTTTTTTTTTTTTTTTTTTTTTTTTTTTTTTTTTTTTTTTTTTTTTTTGTGGTACTGGGGGTTGAACCCAGGCCCTCGTGCTTGCATGCTCTGCAAGTGCTGGACCACTGAGCTGCACCCTCAGCCCATTTTTTTAGTTTTTGAGACAGGGTCTCACTAAGTTACGCAGACTGCCTCTGGAAGCAAAGTTTCAATCCTCCTGCTTCTGCCTCCAAAGCTGCTGGGATTATAGGCGTGCGACACTGCTTCCATTTTTACTTAAATTAGTAAACCAAGGTCCTTGGAGAGACATCAAAACCACTAGACTGTGGTTTGGCTCTTCTTAGTGAAACTCTTCTCTTATTCCTCTTCCATTATTCTCCAAGGCTGCGGCTCCACGTTTACCTTGGAGTCTAATGGTGGCGGGGAGAGGTGGCTGTGGTCTTTCCAGAATATGGGCATGTTTCACATTGTGTGAAGGAATACTGTTTGATAGCGAAACCTGCTACGCAGGGATTTAGCATCATTGTCCATGGGTGAAATTGGGACTCAGAGTCACGGAAGAAAATGGAAAGGGGAAGAGAGACATTGGGGTGACACATTTAGAAGCCAAAGAGCAACAGAGATCTCCAGCAAGCCACTGGCAGCCAAGGGAGGGGCCCTGAGCCCATCTCCCTTGGATCCCTCAGAGGACCCAATGCCGCTGCAACGTTGAGCTTAGGCTTCCAGCCTCCAGGACCGGAAGACTCTAAATGTCTCTTGTTCAAGCCACCTGACCGTGGTCCTTCATAACAGCAGCTCCAGCCAACTTATCCACGAGGGCCTGGTTTCAAAGTGTCTGAAAACATTCTAATTCCTTAGTTTGTACAGTTGCCACAGCGGAGCCAGCTTGGTGCCAAAACTTTCCCATCTAGAAGTCAAATGGCCAAGCCTCTCCCATGGTTGATTCCGGTTTGGGAGGCACAGATATGGTGGAAAAGATGACCTGTTGATCCAGCTAAGACAGAAGCCAGCCTGACATGTCAGAGCAGCATTGGTCCCTCTCCCAAAGTCCTGGTACAGCTCATCAGTGGTGTTAACAGTGTCCTTCTGTCAGGTAAAGATCATCGTACTGGTTAGAGAAAATCTAGACGGTCGATCAAGAATGGCAGTGGCTGGCCTGGCCAGATGATACTCCTGTGGGCCAGTATCACGACTCTCAGAGAGTGTGAGACATTCGGGGTTTGGCAAACTCTAAGCAGCTGGCTGCCAGGTCCCGCTGCCCCTTCTCCCCATGGTGAATTTCAAAGGAAGTTAAATCCACATGTTTCTGATTTGCTGACACTTCGAGCTCATCCAAAGGTAGTTTTGCAAGACTGGGTTGGACACAAGGAGCCTAGAGAAACTTTAATTATTATTGTTATTTTTCATTTTGAAATGCAGACCTGTAACACTTACATAATACATGCCAGGCCTACAAAATCCGAGCCGAGTTTCATCTTACCAAAACTCTTTGTCCTCGGCCCACCAGAAACAAATAATTAAAGCCAAGGGAAGAAAAGCAGTGACTTTCACATCCAAGCTAGAAACCCACCTTGAAAATCGCACTGTTCCCAAGGACATATAGAAAAATAATACTACTAAGTAAAAGATAGAGAAGACTTGGATGGGAAACTTAGATGGGAAGGGGGAGGGAGGGAAGCATAGGGGAGGGTAAGGGGTAACCTATATGAGTAATGTTTATCAAATTGCATCTAGAAAATTATCACAATGAAAAGCATGTCAAAATGAATCACTTATGATGTACATTAAAAATTTCTAATAAAAAAAAAATCACACTGTTCGTTGCCCCTTTTGACTTGTCTGCACCTAAGAAATGCCAAGGGGCTGGGATTTAGCTCAATTGGTAGAGCGCTGCTCTACAGTCTCTGAGGTCCCAGGTTAGATTCCCAGCACCACAAAAGTGGGAGAAGGATGTGGCAACCCACTCCCAAGGCAATCCCAAAATAATAAGCCATTGAAAACCCCATGAGGGTCGCTATGAGTCAGACACGATTCGAGGCACTAACAACAACAACAACAAGAAATTTCAAAGCATAACCACTGTATGTATTGGGTGGATGGATGTCATTATTTCCCCAGACTTGGGCCAAGATGTGAAGGCGTCAATTCAAGATAGAGTCCACAGTAGCTCCTGAATGTAAGGTCCAAGACGCAAGGATGTGAACTCAAGTAAAAGGAAATGTGACCTGTGTACTGAAGGAAAAAAAGCCATCACAAAGATTCAGTAGAATGTTCTGCTATGTCTCCAAAAGAAACTGAGATGATTAGCAACTCAAATTCTGCTTTAGGAAAATCCACATCATACTATGTTGTTGGGTGCCATCGAGTCAGGTCGGACTCATAATGACCCTCTTGGGGTTATCTTTATTTTTATTTATTTATTTATTTACTTTGGGGGGGTGACTGGGGGTTGAACCTAAGGCTTCGCGCTTGCATGTTTTGCAAGTGCTGTACCACTGAGCTTCACCCTCAGCCCCTCTTTTTTTTACTTTTTCAGACAGGGTCTCACTAAATTAGGCAGACTGCCTCTGGTCTCGAACTTGCAATCCTCCTGCTTCTGCCTCTGGAGTCGCTGGGATTACAGGCATGCGCCACCACACCTGGCTTCCTCATAGGGTTTTCAATGGCTGATTGTTTCGGGATTGTCTCAGGAGTGGATTGCCACATCCTTCTCCCATTTTTGCGGTGCTAAGAATCGAACCCAGGACCTCAGAGACTGCAGAACGGCACTCTACCAACTGAGCTAAATCCCGGTCCCATCATACTATAGGCTTAGAATAATTAGAACTTTTGGATGTGACTCATGATCTTTCCAAACCCAGCCACATGGAAACCATTGGCCAGAGAGATGGGGGAATCACAGGGTCTCTGTCTTCTGAACCAATGATCCTCATTTTTGGTTTCATCTTTTCCCCTCCTTGCATATAGATTTGCCGTGAGAGATGGGCTTTCCTCTCCCCTCTGAGATGCCCTCCTCTGCTGCTGTGAGCTCTCCGACAGAAGTGGGAGCTTTATGCTGGGAGGCTGCTAGACTCTCGTTTCCGGCCCTGGGCCATGGGTGCTTACCTGGAAGTGCTCAGGTCGATCTCCACCACCCTCACTGTGGGTCTGGCACATGGTAAGTGTGCTTTAGACTTTTGAGGCCACAAAGGCTGAGAAAAAGAATGGGAACCTGTGCCGTCTATGCTCCCTGGCCTCCTGCAGCTGGATGGCTCTGAGTTTGCTGCTTTGCCCCAGACCCCCTGCCCTAGAACCCCCCACACATCTTCCTCTTCCTTCTGCCTTTTAAAACCCAGGTAACCCTTGCCTGGGAGAAGGACTTGGCAACACACTCCCAAAAATCAATCCACCATTAAAAACCCTATGAATAGCAGAGAAGCACTGACAATAGTGTTTTGCCTGTTGTACATAGGGTTGCTGAGACAGACACCAACTCGACAGCACCTAACAACAACAACAACCCTTGCCCATCGGGTCTCAGCTGAGATGTCCCTGGCTGCGGAGGTTGTTTCTTTTCAGCTCATCTTGGGGTGCCTCCCTGACAGTGAGTTTCCCCTCCCCCTAAGACAGATTCACGATTAACTACTTGAGCACAAGATCCCCTGCACAGCCTGTCTTCCCACCAGACTGCTGGCTCCCTGAGGCCAGGCACCAGGGCCATCTACATCACGCCTTTCCCAGCACCAAGCACTGGGGAGGTGAGAGATCAGAATTAATTGGCTGATCAGTTTCTCACCCCAGCCCTGAAGACAGCCTTTGACGCCAAGAGGGCTCTGCTGTGGCAAGTGTACAGACTAAGGAACTAGAATGTTATCAGACACTTTGAAACCAGGCCCACGTGGATAAGTTGGCTGGAGCTGCTGTTATGAAGGACCATGGTCAGGGTGGCTTAAACAGGAGACATTCAGAGTCTCCCGGTCCTGGAGGCTGGAAGTCTGAGCTCAACGTTGCAGCAGCGTTGGGTCCTCTGAGGGATCCAAGGGAGACCTGCTCAGGGGCCCTCCCCTGGCTGCCAGTCATTTGCTGGAGATCTCTGTTGCTCCTTAGTTTCTAAATGCATCACCCCAATGTCTCTCTTCCCCTTTCCATTTTCTTCCTGTGACTGAGTCCCAATTTCATTTTATATACGGACACTGGTCATCTTGGATTAGGATCCACGCTAATGACCTCACCTTAACTCTATCATCTGCAAAGATTCTATTTCCAATTGAGGTCACATTCACAGATACGAGGGGTTAGGACTTCGTCATCAATTCAACCTACAACATCACTCTTCCAGCAAAGAAAAAGAAAAAAAGTGGCCGCTTAAAAATGGCGCTGAAATGCAAAATCCGTCTAATGTATTGTCCAATCTGGGACTCTTTTTGAGTGAAAAGAAGCATTATTAATGGTTTTGTGGTGATCACAGGTGTAAACCAGGGCTGTCCTTGGCAGGAAGTCAGGACCTAGAGCTGCCCTCTGTGACTGTGCTCGTTCCCCAGGCTTTCCCACGCAAGGATGCGTTTTTCCCTTTGCCCCACAGCCCTCTGTGTTTGTGTCCTGCAGCGAGTCCAGTCTGTTTCACACACAGAGACTGCGGATTAGCTGTATTCCCGCCGTAGTTAATTCGCTGTTTTCAGTCACCAAACACAAATCCAACCTCAGCAATTAATTTGGCCAGATCAAGTCAGCTTCTCTTTACACCTGTTTCCCTGTTAATTAGGTTCTGATCTCCTGGGGAAAGCTGGATCTCGGAGGACAATTGCCTAAGATTTTGGATTAAGGGAGCCATGTCAGGCAAAGCCAAGGGCCCCCGATGCACATGGGACTGCCTGAGACAGCCCCAGCCCTTCTGTCTAGAAATTTGTCTTGACAAGGGTGATCCCCTAGCCTGGCTGGGGTAAGGATCCTTTTTTCCTTACCGACGTCCTTTCATCTCCTCCCAAGGGAAGGAAGTGTTCCTGGTAGGGCGTCTTTCTGAGGTAATCGTTGGACAGGAGTCAGCGGTTAAGGCTGCCCATCTAATTAGCAGAGTCTGTTATGATGTCTCAGGATAATGAGGTGGGAAACAAAGACATCACCTTCTTTTGCCCCTTCCTGATATTTTGGCCTCTTTTCTTCCTTTTGGAAGATGACCTTAATGAGAAATGAATCATTTATTGTTAGGGTGCAAATAGATAAATGACATAAGTAATTAAGTCGCAGGCCCTCTTGGGTATAATGGAGCCATTTGTCAGGCAGTATTATTCAATTAATTAATTCCATTAGGGCTACCGCACTTCCCCAAATCCAGCCATTTAGCTGTCAGCTCTGATCATTATTTGTATGATACAAAAATAGAAACCAGTGAATCAACCCACTGTGGAAACAAAAACGCAGGGTTTCTGCCACCCCGGGGGAACCTAGCTAGAAGCCATTAATTTGTGACTGTGTGAAGTGCTGAGGGCCGGCCACACACCTCTTCTGCTATTGTCTGGAATGTTCCCCAGAGGTCCATATGTTAAAGTCCTGGTCGCCAGCCTGTGGTGCTATTGGGAAGGAGTGGAACCTTCCAGAGGTGGGGCCTAGTGGGAGGAAGTTAGGTCATTGGGAGTGTGCCCTTGAAAGGGGTGTTGGGACCCCAGCCTCTCCTCTCTTTCTTTGCTTTCTGGCAGTCATGAGGTTACAGATTTTTGCCATTCACCTCTGCCATGATGTATAGTGCTGCCACATGCCCAAAGGCACTGAGCCAAATGACCACAGACTGAAACCAGGAGCCAAAGTCAACCTTGTCCCCCTATTAAGTTGATCATCTCAGGTATGTTTTCCACAGTGACTGAACATACTCTTCCCCTCATGGCTCAGACAAACACTCTGGGTGTTCTTCAGTCCCGACCTCCAGGAAGGAAAAGAAAAGGGCATTGGTTACGCCATCTTGGCTGTCACTGATAAGGCCTCTAGCCAGCCGCCCTTCTGTGAGAAGGGAGAAGACAGGGAGTTCAGTGACATGGAAAAGGACTGTCTAGGGACCCCCAGTGGGCAGATGCAATGGGAAGGAGGGTGTCTATTAGAGGAGTGTCCCCCCATGTGGTCAATACCTGTCTGCTTTCTTTCCTCCCTTTGGCCAATGTCCCAGGAGAACCCTGACCCCATGCACGCCTACCCACCTCTCCTCACTCTTAACTCCAGTTCCTTCTGCCTCTGTGTCCATGTTGAAAAATGGCCACCCTCACATTCTCTTTCATTCCCTTGTTCTTTCCACTCTCCTTTTCGACTCTTGCCAACTTGTCTCAGAATTTTGCCCCCCCTCCGCTAGTGCAAATTTGCTTTTAGAAAAAAACAAGAAGGTATGAGTACAGAACCACAAATAAGAAGAGGCTGCACAAAGGAACCAGAATCGCAACATTCTAGAGAGGCCACAAACTCCTTCACAGTCTCAGCGAATCCCATATCCCTCTTCATCAGCCCCTAAATCAACCTCGCCTTTGACCAACACCATTAACATAAATAAAATACAACCTCCAGGTTGCATGTATTGTTTTGTTTTACTTTGATGAGCTCCTAATACCCCAGGAGCATTGTGACCTGCTCTTTTTCATGGTGCCACTGCGGTGTGTCAGCTAAATTCAGAATTTAATCTGCCCTTGGGTGCTGGCGTGGGAACCAATCTCCCGTTCCTAGGAAAACAGCTGACATTCCAAACAGCCTCCTTCCAAAGTCCACAGCATGAGCTATTTGGAAATGCCACGGCTGCATCCACTGTGGCGGCTCCTTTTTTCCTCCTCACCTGCCAGTTAATCAAGTAATCTTTTGTTTCTTGGGCCCATTCTGTGGATGAGACTGTGAATCAGCTGTGAAGGCCCTAAAGCCTGCAAGCCAGTCTGCGAAGGAAAGGACCGAGGGGCCAGTTCTTAAATTTGCACCCGCTTCAGAATGTAGAAACAGATTGCTGAAGAGCTGGCTGGTAGGGGGAGGAGGGACACAAGAAATGTCATTTCTAAGCCTCCCTCCTAGTGGAAAAGTTGTCTTTAAAAAAGATGGCCTTACCTAAATGAGAACCACAGTCCTGGGTCATACAGTACAGAGAGGTTCAGGCAGGTGACTAGATTTTCAGAATCCTGAGCGTCCAAGGCTATGACAAGCTGGCTGATCCAAAGCCCTCTCCTTGGACGGATCATGACAGACGCAAAGCACCTCTTCCTGGCTCGCCTCCCCTTTCCCTACAGGCAGAGCCCAGACCCTAGCGTGAGAGCCACAATCTCTTTGGAGGAGCTCAGCATCGCTCGCGGTTTATAATTAGATCTAGAAATAGTGCGGACGACTCACAGGATCTGGCGATTTCTGAATGACTGTGAAAATGTTTTCTTTGGTTTTGTTTTCTGCTTCTCGGTGATGTCTCGCACATCCAAAGATACTCCTCAGGCTTGACAAAGCTTAGGGATCTTCTGCACAGGAGATATAGGTATTCCTACCCCTGTAAGGGGCTGGGATTTAGCTCAGCTAGAACAGCATTGCTCTGCTGTCTCTGAGGTCCCAGGTTCGATTCCCAGTACCACAAAAATGGGAGAAGTACATGGCAATCCACTCCTGAGGCAATCCCCAAACAATCAGCCATTGAAAACCCTATAAGCATTGCTATGAGTCAGACACGACTCGACGGCACCTAACAAACCCCTGTAAGAGCTAAGGACTGACAACTCTATCCTAAATGTTCCGATTCCCATGGCCATCTGATCCAGTGTTTTCCAAATTTCTGTCTGCATTTCATTTAGAGAATACACCACAGGTCCAACTTCACATTCGTATCTTGTTCCTAGTGTGTCATGTCCATGTCTTAGCTGGGGTTCCCTCGGGAAGTCAGCCACAAGGGCTTTTGAAAAGGAAGGTGATTTTTGAGAGTGATACCAGCAGACAGGAGTCAGGGGCTGGAAGGAAAGAAGCAGAGAGGAAACAGGAGACGCTGGGGAAGGGCTCCGACTTATCTTCTGCGATGATCTCCTGAGAATCTACGAGGAACACCCATGGGAACTACCAGGCTGAGGAAAGGACCAGGAGAGTGTGACTTTGGACTCTCTTTGCTTTGGGGAAGGGGCTGCTTCCCGAGGTGTTAGTTCACTCTCTCCTGTTCTGGTTACACATGCTGGAATGCCAGATGCTATCTCAGAGAAGAGAAGCAAGGGAGAGGGGTGGGATAGCCAAAATGAGGCACGGCCTAGTGGTGCCTGCACAGAGCTGGTACCTCAGCAATGTCTGGTGTCTGAGGTGGGGCCAGAAGGTGAGAGGTACAGCCAGAGGAGGTCCAACATGGTACACTCTGTAAAAGAAGAAACTAAGAATAAACAATATTTTTAAAAACTTTTTATCAATGTATATTATAAATTTCACAGTAGTTATAATCTTAGAGTTAATATATTTAAAATTTTTAATCAAGTGTGACGGTTAACATTGAGTGTCAGGAGTATGTGGCTAAAACCTGTATGCCTTACAATGTGCCAACATGTTCATTTCTAGAAACTTCTACCTTTTCTGTGCCCACAAGCTCTTGGAAACAGTGACTAAACAATACATTTCATGACAACCACTTCAAGGCCACTAGATACGATGAGTTATTTTGTGGCAGCTATGTGGTGCTCAGATTAAAGTACAGGTTGGAAGCTGGGCAATGGGAGTACATGCCTGTAATCCCAGCCCTCAGGAGGCGGATTCAGGAGGATCACAAATTTGAGGCCAGCCTGGGCTCCATAGCAAGACCCTGCCCAAACAAAACAAAACAAGCAAAAGATAAAATATAGGTTAACATTAAGTAGGAGTCTTACTGCTTTCCTGACCTCACGTGTAAAATTCTTATATTTTGTGCTTAATGCACACATCAGTTAACAGCTATTTGCATTCACTGTTTGATAACCATTCATTATCTGTAAGTGAAAACCAGGATTGGACATAATTGTAATTTTATTTTCTGCAATCCTGGGTTCCTGACGTCCAGAGACCTCTTCCAGATGGACAGACTTTGATGAGAGAAAGCCCATCTTCAGATAAAGTGAAGATTATCATAAGGCCATTTACTGAATTATCAACACGAATTCCAATATCCACGTTACTAATGCTTCTAGTCTTTAATAAATAATCCACTCAGGATACGGACTACAGAGCATATGGCTAAGAATAAAGGCTATTTGAAACTGTACCATCAGTAGTCAGAACCCTTGGGGCTCAGCCCACAGATAAACCAGAGAGGCCAAGTCAGAGCATGCTCAGTTAAGCCTCCTTCCTTGCTACGTTCATTTATATGAGGTCCCCACCAGGGGCTCTGTAAATACTGAGATGACAGGCAAAAACATTCAAATATTTTCTAAAAACTCTTTATCACTGAAATGTTTAAAAACATACAAAAGTACAGAAACTAGTTAAACAAGCTTTCCAACACATTACCCAGCTCAAACAACTACCATGGCCAATCTTAAATTTTTTTTTAATTTGTCCTGAAAAAATAAAATTAAACAAGTGTGTTTTTTGCTCTTAACTACAGGAAATCAGGGAAGATTTTCATGACCCCCTGAGGGTTTGTGACCTGCTGGCTCTTTGGTTCACCGACCTTGTTCAATCCTTTCTTTATACAAGGGAATGCTATCTTCTCCCATTCTTTCTGGCTTTTTCTCATGCTTGCAGCAAATTAAGTGGACTCTGTCTATGATTTCAGCAACAGTGACATATAATCCTAGTGTTAAAGGATGGAATTTTCCAGCGCAAGAACCAACAGAAAGCACAGAGGCAAGGAAACGTTGCTCAGAGCAAAGCACCTCCAAATGTGCTGCAAAGCGACTCAGCCCCAGGGTCCTCACGAAAAATGAAAAAAGATTCTGACAATCCAGAGATTTCTCTCTGTCTTCAAGTAATGCTACTGTTTCTACCCTGTGGTGGGCTGTGCTAGCAACAAGCAGACATCATCTAGGTCTTCCTATAGTGACCTAGAAGGAAAAGGGTAAGACCTGATCGTTTTCCAACAGACAAAGATCAGACACCAAGATTGTGCTCACCAGAATGCTATCTCACAAACCAGAGAGAGGTAAGCAGACCAGCCACTCACCTTGTCTCCTCTGTTCACAGGGAACCCAAAGCCAACAGTGGATCAGCTTTCTTGCTTTTTGCCCAATGACTTGCCTACTACTCTAGCAAAACAACACAGGTCTGCCAAGAATCTGCAGTACCTTAAATCTCAAAACCACTATCCTATCCAGGGTTTCCATCCAAGGAATTGTTGGTCCCTACACAAGAAAAGCCTTCAGGGAGAGAGTAAGGAGTCCAAGAAAGGCATGTGGTTATTTTTTGCCACTTATTGGCCCCTGTCTGCACTTTGGAAAGAAAAGGGAATCTATTTTTGACATCAGCTATTGAGCTTTCAAATAACATCGGCCTGTAATGCATATCTAATTGAAAAGCTGCTTCCAAATTTTATGTAACTTTAAGACTTTTTGGTCTCCTTCTTTTCCACTGCTATAAGTACACACACAGCCTCACATTCACATTCTATTTCCTTGGCATTGTTGTTAGGTGCCATCAAGTTGGGTCCGACTCATGGCAACCCTAAGTACAACAGGACAAAACACTACCCTATACTGTGCCATGCACATGATTTTTTTTGTTTGAGCCCAATGTGGCAGCCACTGTGTTTCTTTTCATTTTGAATCGTGCTACATCCGCAACTGGAGGTCCCAGTGGCTTTCTTCCATTCCCATCATGAGGGTCAACACTACTTTGAGGAGGCAACGCTTCCCCAGTCATCTTTTGAATGCCTTCAGTCTGGGGAGCTCATTTTCTGGCATTGTATTTGATAGTCTTCTCTACTATTCATAGGGTTTTCAATGGCTAATTGTTTCAGGAGTGGGCTGCCAGGTCCTTTTCCCTAGTCTGTCTTGGTATGGAATGTCAGCTGAAATCTGTCTACCATGGGTGTCCTTGCTGGTATCTGAAATACCGGTGGCTTAGCTTCCAGCATCGCTGCAACACACCAGCTCCTATAGCATGACAAGCTGTAGACACGTGGGAATGCCTTGGCACGTACGAGCTAAAGTTTTGGTATGAGTTAAGGAATTAAAGCCCTCATTTCCATTTGACAACTTCCATTTCCTGAAATAATAATAACCAGGAGTGATCACATAGAAAGTTTGATTGCTTGATTCTGGTAAAAATGCTCCTAAAGCTGGCCATGGGATTGAATGAAGTTAGTTTTTTGTTGGTTTTTTGTTTTTGTTTTTGTTTTTGTTTCTGTTTCTGGTTTTAGTACTAGGGGTTGAACCGAGGGTCTCCCACATGCTACATAAGTGCTCCACCACTGAGCTGTACCCGTAACCCCTTTTCTCTTTTTTATCTTGAAATGGGGTCTAAGTTGCACAGGCTCCCTCTTGCCTCCCGAGTTACTGGAAGTATAGGTGTGCGCCACCGAGCCTGGCACAATAAATTCTCAAAGAAGGAATTACGTGCTCATAATATATGAGATAAAAATGAACTGGAGAAGGTTGAAGAGAAAGGAAAGCAATCAGAGAGCAGATGTAAGGTCTTATGGTAGGAGTATGAGCTGTTACATATCAACTCAGAGATTGAACGCAGGGATCAAACACGAAGTTCAGTGAGGTCTTGTGAAAGCGAACATACGTACATCCAGGTGCTCCCAGACTTACAGTAGGGCTATGTCCTGATAAACTCAGTGTAAGCTGAAGATGAATTTAATGCATTTAATACATTTAACCAACATCATGGGCTGAGATTTAGCTCAGTTGGTAGAGTGCTGCTCTACAGTCTCTGAGGTTCTGAGTTCAATTCCCAGCATCGCAAAAATGGAAGAAGGATGTGGCAATCCATTCCTGAGGCAATCCCGAAACAATCAGCTGTTGAAAACCCTATGAGGGTCGCTATGAGTCGGACACAACTCAATGGCACCTGACAACAACAACAACCTACATCATAGGCTAGCCTACCTTAAGCATGCTCAGAACAGTTACATTTGCCTACAGTTGGACAAAATTGTGTATCACTAAATGTGTTGGATAAAGCTCATGTCATTTATTTACCCCCACACTAAAAGTGGAAAACAGAACGGTTGTACAGGTGGTCACTATTAAGGTGCACAGCTAACAGTACAGTGAGCCTGAAAAATGTTTGAAGGATTGAACTAAAATTAATTGCTGGGTAAGAGGATGCTTATCCAGGGCCATCACTTTCTCACTGAGCTGTGGCTCGCTGTCACTGCCCAGCATTGTGACAGTATCACACTGCCTATCATTAGCCTGAGGAAGAGATCAAAATTTGAAGTATAGTTTACATGGAACGGCCATTACTTCTGCACCATTGTTGTTGTCAGGTGGCGTCAAGTTGGTATCCAACTCATAGCGACCCTCTATACAACAGGAGAAACACTATTGTCAGTGCTTCTCTGCTGTTCATAGGGTTTTCAATGGCAGATTGATTTTTGGGAGGGGGTTGCCAGGTCCTTCTCCCAAGCCTACAGCTTCTGGTGTTCCCAGGCGGTCTCCCATCCAGGTACTAACCAGGCCTGACCCTGCTTAGCTTCCAAGATCTGACTGGATCAGATGCCACAGGGCTACAGCCACAGGCCTTTGCACCATAGTAAAGTCAAAAAACCACAAGGCAATCCATGCTAAATCAAGGAGGCTAAAGGTCTACATTGCAATGTCACTGCCAACCGGACCAGCACATCTGCACACAGACTAGAAAATAACTGCCCACGGTGGCTCCCTGCCAGAAGAGAAAGTCAAGGGTACAGACTTCATTGTTTTCAAGAGAAAAAAATATGTATTTTCAATAGCCATGAATGCACTTGGAATCCAGAGTCCAGCTCGCCTTTTAATTCAAACAACAGAAAGGCGCACACCATTGTACCAAAATGATTTCTAACATGAAAGGACGGAGTTGGTTCTGCCTTTAATTCATTTCAAAGGCAAAGCAAATTACTCTTCTTCAGAGACTTCGGTTGGTATTGTTCATCCAAAGGAAAACAAAATTACAGAAAGAAAGCAGCCTCCTGGCCTCCTCAACCACTCCCCTCCTCTCAGCTGGAGGTATGCAGGAGCCTTTGTGGGCCACTGACTGAAGACCTGTTTTCTTCTAGCTGTTTGCTGATGGGTCTTCTACCCCTTGTTGTTGTTGTTGTTGTTGTTAGGTGCCATCGAGTTAGTATCCGACTCATAGTGACCCTCATCGGGTTTTCAATGGCTGTTTCGGGATTGCCTTGGGAGTGGATTGCCAGGTCCTTCTCCCATTTTTGCAGTGCTGGGAATTGAACTCGGGACCTCAGAGACTGTAGCGCAGCGCTCTACCAACTGAGCTAAATCCCAGCCCCCTTCTACCCCTTAGAGTTACCTATCATTGGGATCCCCAAAGGACTTTCAGTAGGAGCTCAATCAGAGTTGTTGGATGGCTGGATGCCTTTAGGAATTATAAGGTTTCAGTCATATCTATCGAACTGATATCTGTTTATGAAAATAGGAGAGAGAGGGCTGGGTGTGGTGGCGCACGCCTGTAATCCCATTGACTCTGGAGGCAGAGGCAGGAGGATCGCAAGTTCGAGACCAGAGGCAGTCTGCATAATTTAGTGAAATCCTGTCTCAAAAAAAAATTTTTTTTAATGGGCTAGGGGTGCAGCTCAGTGCTCCAGCACTTGCAAAGCACACAAGCGTGAAGCCCTGGGTTCAACCCCCAGTACAGAAGGGGGAAAAGAAAAGAAAAGAAAATAGCAGAGATGGGAGTGTTTTAGTATCAAACTTCACTGGACATTGAAGTTAGGTTGTTAGGTGCCATCGAGTCAGTATCCAACTCATAGTGACCCTCTGTACCACAGGCGAAACACTATTGTCAGTGCTTCTCTGCTGTTCATAGGGTTTTCAATGGCAGATTGATTTTTGGGAGGGGGTTGCCAGGTCCTTCTCCCAAGCCTACAGCTTCTGGTGTTCCCAGGTGGTCTCCCATGCAGGTACTAACCAGGCCTGACCCTGCTTAGCTTCCGAGATCTGACGGGATCGGATGCCGCAGGGCTACCGCTGCAGGCTGGACATTGAAATAGTCATAAAATATCAAATTGAAAGGAAACTAAGTAAGAACTCCCACGGGGTGGCCAATAGTGCCAGGAAGCCTGGGGCTGCCTATTTTAGGAATGAAAGCCCCACATCCTAGGAAACCCCTTTGCTGTTGTCGTTAGGTGTCATGAGTCAGGTGTGATTCATAGTGACCCTATGTACAACAGATGAAACACTACCTGACACTGTGCCATGCCCGGCACTGTTGTTAGGATTTCTCTGCCATTCATAAGGCTTTCAATGGCTCCTTGCTCCTGGAAACACCCTAGAATAGCTAATCACCCTGTTAGACCTCAGTGACTCCCAGAGACCAAAATCCAAACACAGACTTAGTTGGAAATCGGCAAGATTTGAGAGGGCTCATCACAACTGTAGGTATACACTGTGTCCTTGCCAAACCATGAGATTCCGACTCCGTCTCCTGTTTATTTCCTTCGTTGTACTTGTTGTTGTTAGGTGCTGTTGAGTTGGTATCCAACTCATAGCAACCCTACGTACAACAGGTGAAACACTATTGTCAGTGCTTCTCTGCTGTTTGTAGGGTTTTCAATGGCAGATTGATTTTTGGGAGTGGGTTGCCAGGTCCATCTCCCAAGCCTACAGCACCTGGTGTTCCCAGGCGGTCTCCCATCCAAGTACTAACCAGGCCCGACCCTGCTTAGCTTCCAAGATCTGACGGGATCAGATACCACAGGGCTATGGCTGCAGGCTCATTGTACTTAGAAGAGCAGAATTGTTTTTCTGTTTATTCCTTGACTGTCTGTTCTCCTTACCCAGTGTGAGCGCCATGTGGCCAGCGGAGTCATCTAGCTTGTTTACCACTGTAGCCCTGGAACATTCCCCAGCCAACAGGATGTTCAAGAAACATGTCCTTAATGCAGAACTCTCTCCCTAATGACAGAATCCAGCAGAATCACTGTTTCACGAATTCCAAGGTGCATACTTTTCCACGGTTGCACATCTCTGAGATCCGATGCATCCTAATCCACAGTGCCTTTCAGAAGCCTCCACCAGCTGGCAGTCATGACCTCGTTGCGTTGGCCTTGGCAATTGCATCCCGTTGGTCGCCGCTGTTGGCGCTTGGCATCACTTCAACTGACATATGGGCACTTGTGAGTTTAACGTGAGAGTGGAACTGCCATTGGGAAATTGTCCTCTGAAAGATTTCACTGTGATTCAACATTGGAATGACAGGCTATTTTGTACTTCGAAAGGCACAGAAGCCAAGCAGCAGGATGTAAATGTGATATTAATGAAAAATGTTTGTCACAGAAGGGATGGTCATGAGTCCGCGCTCTCTGGCAAAGGAACAACCGAGTGAGTTAGAAACCTCAGAAAAGAAGGTACCAGGAGCTGAGCAAGCTGGCTTACTTTCTGCTGCTGAGATGTCTGTCCCACTGCCAAGCCCCTCAGAAGAAAGGAAGATTAACTTGAAAGGAATCTGAAATGATTCATATGTCGTTTGCGACTGTCCTTAAAGATGTCTGTCATGGTCAATTGGCAGTGCTTTTTCTTTCTTATTGGTATATAAAATAATGGACGATCTGACCATAAAAGGCATCTTAGACGTGACTTGGCTGGGATTTAGCTCAGTTGGTAGAGTGCTGCGCTGCAGGCTCTGAGGTCTCGAGTTTGATTCCTAGCACCGCAAAAATGGGAGAAGGGCCTGGCAATCCACTCCCGAGGCAATCCTGAAACAGTCAGCCATTGAAAACCCTATGAGGGTCGCTATGAGTTGGATACCGACTTGACGGCACCTAACAACAGACGTGACTTGAACTAAGGCATTAGCCTCTCCCAACGAAATGTACATCCAGGAAACATCCCTCACAGAGACCATCAAAAAGATTGCTGGTCCATGGCAGGATGGGTAAAATGTAGCAACTTATTCAGTTTGTATTTTTCCAGAACCTTCTGGTGGTTGCGTTTTCTACTGTTCGCTACTCCCGCCTGGGGATGGGAAAAGCCTTGTGGTTCTAATGTTGTTGTTGTTAGGTGCCATCGAGTCATGTCCAACTCATAGCGACCCTCATAGGGTTTTCAATGGCTGATTGTTTTAGGATTGCATTGGGAGTGAGTTGCCACGTCCTTCTCCCATTTTTGAGGTGCTGGGAATCGCACTCAGGGCCTCAGAGACTGCAGAGTGGCGCTCTACCAACTGAGCTAAATCCCAGCCCCATGGTTCTAACTTGTTGTTTGTTGTTAGGTGCCATCAAGTCGGTATCCGACTCATAGCGACCCTCTGTACAACAGGGGAAACACTATTGTCAGTGCTTCTCTGCTGTTTATAGGGTTTTCAATGACAGATTGATTTTTGGGAGGGGGTTGCCAGGTCCTTCTCCCAAGCCTACAGCTTCTGGTGTTCCCAGGCGGTCTCCCATCCAGGTACTAACCAGGCCCAGCCCTGCTTAGCTTCCGAGATCTAGCGGGATCAGATGCCACAGGGCTACTGCTGCATGCATGGTTCTAATAGCAACTTTATTTTTCAGGTCCCTGTAAGTTTCCGCCTGGTGCCCTCTCACGGAAAGTACCTTGTTGAGGTTGGTCAGCTCTCCCCTCACCCCAGACTTCCTGCTAAGCCTGAATCATGCCCATTTGGGGAAATCTCATCATCATCTCAGCACTGCCCCAGCACATCCTGTTGTACAGAATCTGATAAATATCCAACTCTAGTTCCAATGTGGACTTCGCCCACACACCCACAGGAGCCGGACCCAACACAGCATGCAACCTTGACATCACACTGTCACCCTGCCTGCGGGACACAAACTGCAAGTTTTTGGGTGAGTCAGCACAGAATCGCTCCCTCCCTCCTGTTGTGGCGGTGGGAAACCAGTGCCAGCAGTACACATCCAGAACTGAAACGCGGCTCCCTCTCTCCTGTTGTGACGGGACAGTCATGCAGATGCAATCTCCACAGACATACGGGCACACATATGCCTGGCCCCTGACACACCAGAGGGGATCCTAAGTCATCCCACTGCACTGTGGAGAAAGGTGAGGCTGAGCACCACGCGGACAGAGTGCTCCTTTCTGGCAGAGTCTTGCGGGACAATTAGACAGGATAAGAACAGTTTTGAGCGCAATCGCCTGCATGGCAGACCTACTACAGACTCTCTCTGGGGGGGTTGAATATCATCCCACCCACAAGAGGATTTGGTTCTCCCAAGTGGTCTCCCAAGTGGGCGGAAAGCTGCGCTGCGCCCCCAGCCCATATTTTTTACTTTTTGAGACAGGGGCTTGCTGGGTTGCACAGACTGCCTCTGATCTCGGGCTTGTGGTCCTCCTGTCTCCGCCCCCCAAGCCGCTAGGATTGCAGG
>VMDO01019889.1:0-38665 GCA_007922755.1 Pedetes capensis
GGTTGTGTTTGTAATGTTATACCTGTGTTATGCCCGGTAAGTGTTGTTTCTTAAACCATACTTATCTTAAAATAATAAACAATTCCTCTGATGGTATTTCATTAAAGATTTTACTTTTGATTGAAAAATTAGTATATTAAAATATTT
Source organism: Pedetes capensis (assembly GCA_007922755.1). NCBI lineage: Eukaryota > Metazoa > Chordata > Mammalia > Rodentia > Pedetidae > Pedetes > Pedetes capensis. The sequence continues at coordinate 148 of VMDO01019889.1, forward strand.
TCTTCTTTAATGTTGTACAATTAGAAGTTATATTGATATTAAATATAACCTCAATTCAGTTATCTTCATATCAGTCACTAGTAAATAAACTTATATTCTCATTTTTCCTCTAGTAGAAAGCACAGTTGTATTCTGGAACAAAATTTGTCAGAATTTTAAACTTTAACTTTTAAAAAAACTATGTTGAGTCTCTTACCACCAATGCAGTCTTCAAGTCTGTTACATAACCTAAATAATTATTTTCAATTGAGCTGTTGTTGTTAGATGCCATCGAGTCAGGACCTACTCATAGCAAACCTATGTACAGCAGAACGAAACACTACTTAACCCCATGCCACTCACATGATTTTTATTTTATATTTGAGCCCACTGTGCTTCTTCTTGAGTCATGCCACATCTGCAAAAGGAGATCCCAGGGGTTTTACTCCAATTCCATCATTAAGGTTGACTCTTTTTTGGGAAAGCAACATTACCCCAGTCATTTCTTAAATAACTTCCAGCCTGGGGACTTACTTTTCTGCACTATATTTGACAGGGATTCTCTGCTATTCATAGGGTTGCCAATGGCTAATTGTTTTGGGAGTGGGCTGCATGTCCTTCTCCCTAGTCTGCCTCAGTCTGGAAGCTCAGCTGAAAACTGTTCACCATGATTGGCTTTGCTGGTGTCTGAGATACTGGTGGCATAGCTTTCAGCATCACAGCAACACACAAGTCCCCACAGAATGACAAGCTGATAAATATGTGGGGATTTCAGATGAGTACTATGCCTATAATATTGCTTAATAGGAATGACTTTTTGTCAATATTATATAAACTAGAGAATTTATTCATTACCTGATTATTAGACAATCTGAGACAGACTGCAAAACTTTTTTATAATTCTCTAAGAGAATGTACTATCCTCAACTTTCAGAATAGTGTAGAGATCTTTTATACAGTAAATGTGTTGTTGTTGTTGTTAGGTGCCATGGAGTCGATACCCTCACAGGGTTTTCAATGGCTGACTGTTTCGGGATTGCCTTGGGAGTGGATTGCCAGGTCCTTCTCCCATTTTTGTGGTGCTGGGAATTGAACTCCGGACCGCAGAGACCGCAGCGCAGCGCTCTACCAGCTGAGCTAAATCCCCGCCCAGTAAATGTGTAATTTCTTTATAAGACATCCCTCAATAGTGTATGTCCAGAATCCATCATACACCATCATACATCTTTACAAAATTATCTAAAAATATAACTGTATCATGTGGTTATAAGAACACATCAAAGTATATGTGACTCTTCATGGAATAACAATATTACTTTTATGAAAGAAGAGTATTATTTTTTTTCTTGTACAACAAAACTGTGTCTGCAATATTTGGATTGGTCTCCATTGTTTAAAGTATATTTTGTGAAAATTGTTTCCTAGATACTCTGTACCTTTAGAAATGTTAAATATGATGATATTATAACATATTTAGGACCCAGTTTTGGCTCAGGTGGTAGAGCTGCTCTACAATCCCTGAGCACCTGGGTTCTATCCTCAGCACCACAATAACAGGAGAAGGATGTGGCAGTCCATTCCCAATCAGTCCAGAAAAAATTAGCCATTGAAAACCTTATGAGGGTTGCTATGAGTAGGGCTCTACTCAATAGGACCTAACAACAACAACAGCATAACATATTTGAGAACAAATGTTTTATTATATTAAAATATATTTGCAAAATTTGAAAAATTGATCTTTACTATTCACAAGTTCTTTTGTACAAAAATGAACACAAGTCATTGCCAATATTTTCACTTACAAAATCTATTTTTTGTTTTAGTCTGCTTCTTCTTATTTAAAATTATGAGTCATGCTTCTTTGCTCAGATGACACAGTAATTGTTTATAAAATTATTTAGTATGATGGGGAAATTCAAGAAAATTCATTTATCAAGACAATCAAGAAAATAAAACTCTGAAATTTAATATTAGCTCCTTTTCTCTTGCAATTTGTTCAACCACACTTCTTTGAATACATGAGAAAACACAATCACCAGTCTTCTCATGTATAAGAAGTATCTCATACAATAAGAATATTTTAACAACATTAATAAGACAATATTTGATACACTCTTCATTAATTGCTTATAGATGGGATTTTTCTACAAGGGTCTGATTGGTTCATTGTTTTTCTATGTTTTTATTGCTATTAATGTTTGCTTTTTTTCCCCAATATAGAGGATCTAACCCAGAATCTTGTGCATACTATGCAAGGGCTATTGCATTGAGCTGTATTCCCAGTATCCTTAATCCCTTTTCTATACTTCTGTTTTGTTTTGTTTTTCCTTTGGCAGGGTCTTGTTATGTTGTACAGGATACCTCTGGCATTGAACTTGTGATCATCCTGCCTCAGCCTCTTGAGTAGATGGGATTAAAGGCATGCACGGATGTGGCCAGCTGATGTTTGTTTTCTGAACTGAAGGATGTCAAAAAATTCTTCCCTATATTTAAATAAAATTCTTCCCATTACTTCTATGCGATTTTTCTCTCTCTTTCTCTCTCTCATGCTCACTTTTTGTGATACTTGGGAGTTGAACTCAGGGACTTCCAAAAACCTTGCAAGTGTTGTATTACTGAGCTGCACCTCCAGCTCAATTTTTATTCTATATCTTGAGATGGGGTCTCCTTATATTATGCAGGCTGCCTCTGGCCTGGAACTTGCAATCCTCCTGCCTCTGACTCCCAAATTGTTAGGATTACTGTCATATACCAGCATGCCTGGCCTTTAATTTTGGCTTTTCAGATAAAGTGCATTTATAATTCTCTTCTAAGTATATTCAAACTGCTATTATTAAATTATGAGAAATTTATTCCAGAGAATAATCATTTCTAGTTTTTTCAACAATTCATACATTTACCCTCCCTGAATTATAATCACACAGAGACCCAGGCTGATGGAAGTCCACGCTGGCACATGCTTCCATCATTTTTCAGTCAAGAAAAATGAGTGTGCAGGAAGCCTGAACCTGTGCTTAGACTCTGAAAGTCTGATGCCACACAGCTTTTCTCATATTTCATGGGCCTAAATAGATTTTATAGCTCTATCTAAACTCAAATTAGTAGGATGGATAGATTATCTGTTAGTAATGAAGTAAAATGACCTCTGCATAACAGTTGAGAAGCTTGGAAATCTAGTAACTAGAAGCCTCTTTAGAAAGCATGAGGGAAACTGAGGTTGTTAGTCCCTGGAAGTGGTTTCTAGCAGACAAGTGAGCAAATGTGAGATTCACAGCTGCTCCTTGGTAAGAAGTAAGAATAACCACTATGCTGCTGCCAACAGAGATAAGTAAAGGGAATTTTCTTAGAAATTCCTCAAAAGGCAACAATTTCCGGTGAGCTTTTGACAAACATTTTCTTCAATGTGTCAAGGCAAGGTGTTGAGCTCTCTTCTCCAGAACATATGGTGGCAGCTTCTCTGCCTTTTCACAGGGGCTTCTCTGTGCTTTGCTTCCCCACCTCCTTCACATACACACAAACCTTAGTTCTTTTGCAAATTTCTATTTTGAGCACTGAGAATGGCAGTTTTTCTGAGAAAACACTCACTGATAGAGCAGAAACATGAAAACGCACCATGTTCTCAGAGGGAGGATATTCAGAATATTTATGATCAGCCCTAATGACTACCACATATGGTATGTTCCCACAGTTAATATATTTTCTACATTTGAAAAGCAAACAGAGAGCCCCATCAAATCACACATCAAGCTCACACACCTGTTTCTGTGAATGATGCACAATAGTAAATTGAAATGAATGAATAATGTTGATATTTTAATATTGGATCTAGATGGGCTATTTTTGATTTATGTATTTATGAACTTAAAACAAACACAAAAACAAGAAAAAAACAAAACAAAACAAAACAAGAACACCCATAGTCTTCCCACCTTCCCAAAACCACATACAATAGGGTGATAGGGGCAAGAAAACCTCTAGTCAGGCCTTTGTTCACTATTCTCCAGGATTTATAGTTTCTCTCTCAACATTATTTCAACCTATTAACAACCTCATTCCCATTGACAATGAAGTTTCAGAACTTGTAAGCAGAAATTTTAAACACCAATAATAAATCATCTTGCTCTCTGTTCTGCCATGTTGACTGTTAATGTTCCAAAATTGTACCCTAGATCATTCTGTATCCTGAAGAAAGGAAATAAAAAGCAGACAACCCAGATCTAGACATGTGGTGGACATATATCTTATTATAAACCATTAAGCTCTAAGAGGTGGAAATGTTATTTCTTACCAAAATGAAGCAAAGATTGCCCTGGCATAAACACTTTTGAACATATATTTTTTTATATCTTTATTTATGACACTGTATGTATTCTAGAATTTATTAACATAGTAAATATTTAAGATATTGATGTTCATATTCATACATTTGATTATATTGTTTTCTAAGCCTAGAATATTAAAAATACTCCTTTAAGGAGCTACGATTTAGCTCAGCTGGTAGAACGCTGTGCTGCAGTCTCTGAGGTCCCGAGTTCAATTCCCAGCACCGCAAAAAATGGGAGAAGGGCCTGGCAATCCACTGCCAAGGCAATCCTGAAACAATCAGCCACTAAAAACCCTATGAGGGTCGCTATGAATCGGATACCGACTTGATGGCACCTAGCAACAACAACAACTCCTTTAAAGGTTAAATGTTTTCTCTTTACTATGTTTAATAACTACTGTTTTTCACTGATTGTGCTAGGGTATGTCATAGGTATGCTTTACTTTGTTATGTACTTAGTATATAACTTGATTAAAGAGAAAGTTCTAGAAGTTAGCTTCAGTTAATCAGAATTTGTAGAATCTTTAGCTTAATGCTCTGGCATTTCAGAATAATCTTGGTCAATATTTCTGTCCAAATGGTTTTTACACATTCTCTCTCCTTTTCTGTCGTCTGTCTTCTCTCTCTCTCTAGGGTCAAATTACATGTATGTTAAACACTTAAGCGTGATAGAAATGAAAACTTCAAAAGAGGCATTTAGTTTGATAATACTATCTGAGATTTAGAATACATGTAGTAGTGAATTATATGACAGTGAGAACACAAAAAGGAAGGGGGAAGGTTTAAAGTTGTTTTCAGGTTTTTTTTTTTTTTTTTTTTTGGTGTTTAGAAATGATAACAGTGCTAATTTAAGTTAGAACCTAATAACAAATGTAGGTTGTATAGTTGTTGTTAGGTGTCCCCAAATCGGGTGGACCTTATGTACAGCAAAACCAAACACTGCCCAAAACTGTGCCATGCCTGGCACTATTGTCAGGGCTTCTCTGCTATTTATAGTGTTTTCAGTGTCACATTATATTTGGAGTGGGCTGCCAGGTCTTTCTCCCTAGCCTGCAGCACCTGGTGTTCCTAGGCAGTCTCCTATCCAAGGACTAATCAGGCTGACCCTGTTTAGCTTCCAAGATAAGGCAGGATCAGAAGCCAGGGTGCTATGGCTACAGACACTCATAGTGACCTTCATAGGGTTTTCAATGGCTGATTTTTTTTTTTTTTTGAGATTGTTTCAGGAGTGGATTGCCAATGCTTCTCCTGTTTTTGCAGTGTTAAGGATCAAATCAAGGGTCTCAGAGAGTGCAACACTGCACTCTACCAACTGAGGTAAACCCCATCCTTAGGTTGGATAGAGTATCATTAAAATAATTTTAAAAATATCATATTAACTAAAGACAAAAAGTCAATGCAGAAATAGAAATACAATGTCTTCATCAATTAGAATTCTCAGTATTGTCAAGATGAAAATTTCCTCCAGATTTATGCATAAACATAAGATTGTTTTATGGAATTTTACAAGCTGATTATAAAATTTATGTGGCAATGGAAAGGGAAAAGAAGAAACAAATTTTAATAGTTGATTCTTTCATATTGATTCTTTTTCAAATCCTTTTGAGGAAGAACAATGTTGGAGGAAATACACCATTAAATATAAATACTTAGCTTAAATTCAATTAAATTGTCAGATAATTGGTAAAAGGGGGAAAACAGACTGATAGAGTAAAATGGAGAGACTAGAAAAGGCGCAGATATATACAGTTATCAAGTTATGATAAAGATATTACTACAGAAGAGTGAGGTAAGGATGATCATTTCCAATGAGCTTTCAATGAGTACAATTGAGTATCCACACAAAAATAACTATCTAAAACTATACACAAAATAAATGTATTATTGATGTTTTTACGTGCTGTCAGAAGAATTATAAAACTAATTTGATTAATAAAACAATCATGTATCAGGAAGACAAATGAAATCTTTTCCTGATTTTGGAATATGTTTTTAACAGATTAGAAATACATTAAAATATTATTCATAAAGAAATGGATTGATGAATTGTATTTTGTTAAAACTTCTGTTCCTCAAAAGCCAACGTTAAGAAAGTAAGAATGCAAGGCAAGAAAGGGAAGATATTTTCAATTTACAAGAGAAATGATTCATATTTAAAATATGTTGAAAGAACTTCTTTAAGTCAATAAATAGCAACAATCTAGTTTTTAAATACACAGAAGCCTTAAGTAGGTGCTTAGCAGAGCAAGTTATCCAAATTTCTAATAAGTACATGAAATGATGTACAATATAAGTCATCAGTATAGAGGTGTTTTTTAAAACCTAGATATTATGTGTGTGTTGACTATGTAGCTGTATAAGGCAATCATATGTACAGTAGGATCTAAACCCTAGAAAATTCAGCATAAATTATCCAACATAAATTAATAATTTATTTTTTAAATACTTAAATATTTTATTACAATCTATATATCTAAAACTTTTGTGACACAAACTTTACTTAGCTCAAATACTTGAAATAGAAATGAAGTAGTACTCAAAGTTTATCACATAATTGGTAAAATAAATTAATATGAATATATATTAAAAGCTAATTATCCACAATGTTTAGGACAACCTATTTTCCTTGGGAAGAATTTGGCAAACATGTTTTGTATTACAATATCTTCCAAAATAATTTCCACATTTTCATTTCAATAGAGAAAATCTTGAAGTTATATTTTATAAATGCATGTAAATGAAGATGAAAGAAGAAAAGCTATTCCAGTTGTACTTAAATCTGAAACTGCTTGGTGTTTTAAGAAAAAGAAAATGCCTACAACCCTAAAAATAGTGAAGTCCATATACATTTATGTTAATTTTAACAAGAAGGTGATTCAAAGGAGATGAAGGAGGTATCAAAGATATATGCAAAAATGAATTTTATGTTAAAATTTTTAAAACAATAGTAAAATCAACTAAGAGGCAGCTATTCTGCCAATTTTAAATAATGGCATTGATAAATATGGCTCCTTTGCATTATGCCATGCTGCTTCCACAGTCCTTCCTTTAAGATGCCACTAATGGCTGCAATCCTTTTTACAGGAAAATTGGGATGATGAGTATATGATATAGCCACATCAATTAAATGTCAGATCTAAGCCAAATTATTTTTCTTCTTTGTATACAACAATAAAAATGATTACTTTGTAAAAGCCTACTCTAATTTGATTGATTATCTTTCCTTAACCAAAGTCATATGAACATAAACACGAACTTTCCAACTGAAATCATCAAAACCCATGAAGGTAACAGCTCAGTAACCAAAAATTCAATTTAAAATTATTTCATAGTGGTTTGTTATTTAGATTGTTTACTCTTCACTGGAGACATTTTCAAGTGTATGAGAAGACATCATGAAAATGACAGTGCAGAGCGCTTGGTGGTTTAGAATAGATTTATATTTATTTATGTTCAAAATGTTGATCTTAAAGTCCACACACCCGATTAAGTAAAAAAGTTAAACGTGAAAGGGTTTTTATGAAAATATAATGCATCAATCACAGATGCATATGCATTAATCTGACAAATTCATAATGTTACTCAGCCTTCTGAAACTTTAATAATGAATGATTCTAAAATTTTGAATGCATAAATTGCAAATGTGTTTTCTTTGCTGGAAGAAATAATTTGAAAGCTTGATATTACTAAGAATTTTAGTGATTTATTAGAAATTTAGTTGGTGATAAGTTTCAGTTGTGAAAACATATTCTAAGGTGTTAAACTTCTTTTATACAGCCTTAATACCCAGTGTTGGATTATTTATAATCCCTATTAATATTTTGCTTAACAGAAAAATGCATTTTATATTAGGCCAGTATATAAATCCAAAGTGAATTCATATATCTAATTCAGAAACGATTCACTGAGGCATCCCCTTTCAAAAATACTGTCTTGCTGCCAAGGAATATATTAAATTATAATATTGCTGAAGTATAAAGATAATCAATTCATTAGGTACTTTAATAGGGATACATTTTCCTTTTTTATCAACTTTGTTTTATTAATAAGAATTTTAGGTTTTAACTTAATTGCCAGCACATTATGCCTACTTGATGGCAATAATAAGGTAAATGCATAACTTATTTGTAAATATTATAGTATAATATGTTCACATTATTTTACATGGGCTGACCCAGTGTTTCTAATATAGGCTTTTGCTATTTTATTTTATTTAAAAATTTTTAATTTTCTGATACAGAGTCTCAATAAGTTGCACAGGTTGCCTCTGGGTTCAAACTCATGATCCACATGCCTCAGACTCCTGAGTAGCTGGTATTACAGATGGGTGCCATGGTGCTTGGCTTACTGTTGTGTGTGTGTGTGTGTTTTTTTTCTTTTTTTTTTTTGCTTGTTTTGTTCAGTAAAGTAGAGGTTAACAGTTGTTGTTGTTAGATACCCTAAACTTGGGTGAGGCTCATAGTGAACTTATATAGGGTTTTCAATGGATGATAGTTTTGGGATTGTTATGGGAGTGGACTGTTGGTCTTTCTTCCATTTTTTGCCATACTGGGGATTGAACCCAGGGCCTCATGGGATAGATATCAAGCATTCTACCAACAGTGCTAAAACCCAGCCCCTGATATTAATTAACGCTGAAACAATTATATTTTCTGGCAGTGGAAATGTCAAGTCAATAATGTCCTATCCCCCATGTGTCTGTCAGCTTATTCAGCTGTGGGGGCTTGCATGTTGCCGTGATACTGAGAGCTATGCCACTGGTATGTCAGATACCAGGAGGGCCACCGATGGTGGACAGGTTTAAGCTAAGCTTCCAGACTAAGACAGACTATGGAGAAGCACCCAGTAGCCCACTCCTGAAACAATTAGACATTAAAAATCCTGTGAGTAGGAAAGCACTGCTAAACATCCAGAAAATGATCCCCCTGCCAGGCTGAAAGACATTCAAGAAACAACTGGGTAATTGTTGCCTCCTCAAAGTAAAGTCAACCTTAATAAAGATGGGAATGGAGTAAACCCCTGGGACCTCCATTTGCTGATGTAGTGTAACTCAAAATGAGAAGAAACAGTGGTTGCAATATTGGGCTCAAAGATAAGATGATGATGTGTGTGTCACAGTGTTGAGTAGTGTTCTGTTGTACATAGAGTGGCTATGAATCAAATCTGACTTGACAAAACCCAACACCAACATCATGTTTTATAATTCACTTTCAGAGCTGGGCAAGGAAATTCTACAAACTTCATCATACTCAAAGCTCTCCAGTTAAAATAAAAGTCATGTTAATACCTCCTGCTTACCCTTGGTCCAGATCAGTAACATAACCACTTAAAAAGATAACAATTTAGAAATTTCACATGGAAGAATAGAAGACATTTATAAGCCAAGAGATCTGAAGAATCAACTAGAAGAATAGTTTCATAATCCCTGACACAAATGAAAAACTAGTAGAAGTCAATTTGAAAAAAAAAAAAAGTAAATGTAAACCATGGCTCAACCCCCACATGTCAAGCCTTGAGTGGCAGAAGTGAAAGATTCTACAGGGAAAATATTAAATGATGCAGGAAACATCAAAAGAAGATGGAAGGAATACACAGTGTCATTATACAAAAAAGAATTGGTAGATGACCAACCATTCCAAATGGTTGCATATGAAGAGAAACCAATGGTGTTGAAGGACAAAGTGGAAACTGCCTTGAAAGAACAGGTGAAACACAAGGCTCCAGGAATCAATGGGATACCAATAGAGATGTTTCAACAAACAGATGCAGCACTGAAGGTGTTAACATGTTTATGCCAACAGATTTGGAAAACAGCTACTTGGCCAACTGACTGGAAAAGATCCATATCTGTGCCTATTCCCAAAAAAGGGGATCCAACTGACTGTGCATACTATTGGACAATATAATTAATATCACACACACAAGCAAAATTTTACTAAAGATCATTCAGAAGAAACTGCAGCAGTATATAGTCAGGGAATTACCAGAAAATGAAGTGGGATTCGGAAGAGGACGGGGAACCAGGGACATCATTGCTGATGTCAGGTGGATATTAGCTGAAAGCAGACAATATCAGCAAGATGTCAATCTATGTTTTATTGACAATGCAAAGGCATTTGACTGTGTGGATCATAATAAAGTATGGATAACACTTCAGAAAATGGGAATACAAGGGCACCTAATTGTACTCATGAGAAGTCTGTACATGAACCAGGAGGCAGTTGTTTGAATAGAACAAGGAAACACTCCCTGGTTTAAAATTGAGAAAGGTGTGCATCAGGGATGTATACTTTCACCCTATCTCTTCAATTTATATGCTGAGCAAATAATCTGAGAAGCTGGACTTTATGAGGAAGAACGTGGCATCAGGATTTGAGGAAGACTCATTAAAAACCTGCATTATGCAGATGAAAAAAACTCTGCTTGCTGAAAGCAAAGAGGATTTAAAACATTTACTGATGAAGATAAAAGGTCATAGCCTTCAATACGGGTTGTGACTAAACATCGACAAAACAAAAATCCTTATGACTGGGTCAGTATGCAACTTCACAATAAATGGAGAAAAGATTGAGGTTGTCCAAGATTTTGCTTTGCTTGGCTCTATAATCAACACCTATGGAAGCCACAGTCGAGAAACCAGAAGATGCATTGCTCTAGCAAAAGCTGTGGCAAAAGATCCCTTTAGAGTGTTGAAAAACAAAGATGTCACATTGAAGATGAAGGTGCATCTGACTCAGGCCACGGTATTTTCAGTTGCATCAAATGATTGTGGAAGCTGGACATTGAGGGAGATAGGAAAAGAATTGATGCTTTTGAATTATGGTGCTGGAGATGTCTATTGAATATACCATGGACTGCCAAAAGAACCAACCGATCTGTCCTAGAAGTGTAACCAGTGTGCTCCTTGGAAGCAAGAATGACCAGACTGCATCTTACATATTTTGGACGTGTAGTCAGGAGAGTTCAATCCCTAGAGAAAGACATGTTTGGGAGAGTTGCAGGTCAACGTAAAAGAGGAAAACCCTCCACCAGATGCATTGACACAGTGTCTGCAACAATGGGCTTAAACATAAATAAGATTGTGTGCCTGGTACAGAATCAGGAAGTGTTCCAATCTGCTGTACATAGGGTTGCTATGAGTTGGACTGGACTCCACAGCACCTAACAACAATAACAACGTAGCTATCGAATTCAAAGTATTAGATATGGAAAGTCTTCAGTTCAGTGTATTTTCAACAGAGAGTAAACTAATCATCATAGGAGAGGTGCTGTTGTAAATGAGATTAAGTCCGTGTCTTCAATTTTTTTTTTTTTTAGTACTGGGGCTTGAACCCAGGGCCTCACGCTTGCATGCTCTGCAAGTGCTGAAACACTGAGCTGCACCCCCAGCCAATTCTTTTTACTTTTTGAGGCAGGGTCTTGCTAAATTATGCAGACTGCCTCTGTTCTCGAACTTGCGATCCTCCCGACTCTGCCTCCAGAGCCGCTGAGATTACAGGCGTGCACCACTGAGCCCAGTTTGCATTCCTTTTTCTTTACATCATCACCAGCATTTGAAATTGTATTTATTTTTATAGCAGTTATTCTAAGTGTAGTAAAATCATGTCTCATTTTAGTATTGATTGATATTTCCCTGATGGCTAAGGATACCAGGCATTTTCTTTCATGTTTTTGTTGGCCTTTTGTACTTTTCCTTTTGAGAAGTGTCTATTCAGGTCAATCACCCACTTTTACATGAAGTTGTTTTTCAAAAAATTTGTTGCATTTTTTGAATTTTTTGACATTATGGCTATTAACTCTTTATGTGGTGAATAGTTTCCAATATTTTCTTGTACTCAGTAATTTCCTTAAGCTGTGAAGAAGCTTTTTAGGTTGATATTATCTTATTTGTCTATTTTTCCTTTAGTTTCCTGTGCTTTCGTCTTCTGTCATATTCAGCAAAATCATTACCTATACCAATGACTTGAACTGTGTACTCTCTATTTTCTCATAGTGGTTTCATGATCTAGATTCTTATGTTTAAGTCTGATCCTTTTTGAGTTGATTTTTGTGCAGAGTAAGATAGATGTTAGGTTTCAATATCCTCCATACGGATATCCAATTTTCTGTTGAGCAGAGGTACATCAGTGAGCTAAAGTGGACTGATATTGGCCATTTGAATCAGATAGTCATATCATGTACTATGCTGGAAATGACAGAGACTTAAGAGAAATGGAGCTGCATTAATCATCAAAAAAGACATCTCGAGATCTTTCCTGAAGTACAATGCTGTCATTGACAGAAGAAATTTCATATGCTTGCGAGGAAGGCCAGCAATGTGACTTTTATTCAAATTTACACACTCAACACTAAGGCCCGAAATGAAGAAATGAGAGATTTTTACCAGATTTTATAGTCTCAAATTGATCACTATGCAATCAGGATACCTTAATAATTACTGGTAATAAGAATGCAAAAGTTGGAAACAAAGAAAAATGCTCAGTAGTTGGAAAATATGGCTTTGGTGACAGAAATGATGTTGGAGATAAATGATAGAATTTTGTTGACAAAGAGTTTTTAATTGCAAATACATATATTCACTAACATAAATGGCAACTACATACGTGGGATTCACCAGATGCAACAAACAGGCACCAGATTGCCTACATTTTTTGAAAGAGATGATGGAAAGGCACAATATCACAAATTAGAACACGACCAGATGCTGATTGTGGATGAGACCATCAACTGGTCATATGGAGGTTCAAATGGAAACTTAAGAAAACTAGAACAAAGGTACAAGAGCCAAGACATGACCTTTAGTATATATCACCTGATTTCAGAGATCATCTCAAGAATAGATTTGATGCATAGAAAATAATGATTGAAGAACAGATGAGTTGTGGCATCAAAGACATCATTCTTGAAGAAAGCAAAAGGTTAGTAAAAAGACAAGACTATATTACATGTCAAAAAACTCTTAACTTGCCCTTGAGTGTTCAGCAGCTAAAATAAAAGGAAGATATGAAATTAAAGAATTCAAGAGGAGATTTTAAAGGGCAACTTAAGAAGACAAAATCAAATATAATGACATGTGCCAAGAGCTAGAGATAGAAAAGAAAATAAGGTAGAACATACTGTGCTTTACTCAAACTTTAAAAAATTGAAGAAAACATTCAAGCCTCAAGTGGCAATAGTGAAGGATTCCACAGTGAAAATATTAGAATGATACAAGAACATCAAAAGAAGATGGAAGGAAAACACAGAATCATTATTCCAAAGATAATTTGTAGATGATCAACTATTTCAAGAAGTTGCATATTATCAGGAACGAATGGTACTGAAGGAAGAATTGAGAGCTGCCTTGAGGGAGGTAGCAAAACCCGAGGCTGCATGAATTAATGAAATGTCAATTGAGATGTTTCAACAAACAGATGCAGCACTGGAGATGCTTACTTATCCCAAAAGGTTGGGAAACAGTTACCTGGACAACTGACTGGAGGAGATCCATTTGTGCCTATTCCCAAGAAAGGGGATCCAACTGAATGCATAAATTATCAAATGGTATCATTAACATCACACACAAGTAAACCTACACTACAGATCATTAAAAAGCAATTGTAGCATTACATTGACAGAGAACTGTCAGAAAATCAAGTCAGATTCAGAAGAGGCCTTGGAACCAGGGAAATCATTACTGATGTCAGATGGATATTGACTGAAGGGAGAGAATACAAAAATGATTTCTATCTGTGTTTTGTTGACTATGCAAAGGCATTTGACTGAATGGACCACAAGAAATTGTGAATAACATGGTGAAGATGGGAATACCATTACACTTAGTTGTACTCATGAGGAATTTGTACATGAAACAGGAGGCAGTCATTTAAACACAACAAGAAAACACTGCTTGGTTTTAAGTCAGGAAAGATGTGTGTCAGGGCTGTATTCTTTCACCATACCTCTTCAATCTCTCTGCTGAGCAAATAATCTGAGAAGTTGGACTTTATGAAGAAGAACTTGGCATTATGATTGGAGGAAGATTCATTAAACACTTGCCTTATGCAGATGACACAACTTTACTTGCTGAAAGTGACTGGGATTTGAAACATTTACTGATGAAGATCTAAGAAAAAAAATTCAGTGTGGATTGCATCTCAAAATCAAGAAAACAAGAATTCTTACAATTGACTCAGTAAACAACATCCCAATAAATGGAGAAGAAATTGAGGTTGTCCAAGATTTTACTTTACTTGGTTGTACAATCAACACCCACAGAAGCAGCAGTCAAGAAATTTGAAGATGCATTGTGTTGGGAAAAGCTGTTGAAAAAAATCTCTTTAAAATTGAAAAGTAATGATGTCACATTGAAGATGAACGTGCACCTGACTCATACCATGGTATTTTCAGTTGTATCTTATGGTTGCGAAGTTGGACGTTGAATAAGTGAGACAAGACAAGAATTTATGCTTTTGAATTACACTGATGCAGACAAATATTGAACATACTATCATCATTGTGTTAGGTGCCATCGAATCAGTATCCAACTCATAGCGACCCTCATAGGGTTTTCAATGGCTGACTGTTTCGGGATTGCCTTGGGAGTGGATTGCCAGGCCCTTCTCCCATTTTTGTGGTAGTGGGAATTGAATCACGGCCTCAGAGACTGCAGCACAGCACTCTACCAACTGAGCTAAATCCCAGCCCAGAACATACTATGGACTACTAAAAGAATCAAAAGATCTGTTGTAGAAGAAGTGCAACCAGAATGCTCCTTGAAAGCAAGGATGTTTAGCCTGTGTCATGTATTTGCCCCATGTTATCAGAAGTGACCAAATCCCTGGAAAGGACAACATATCTGGAGGAGTAGCAGGTTGAGAAAAAAAAGACCCTCAACAACATGGATTAACACAATAACTGCAACAGTGAACTGAAACATAAAAATAAAATAAAAGATCACATGTCTGGCACAGAGTCAGGGAGTGTTTTGTTCTGTTGTACATAAGTTTGATAAGAATTGGACCCAACTCAATGGCATCTAACAATTACAGGGCTACATAGGTTTATTTCTAGGATTCCTATTCTGATCCATTGTTCCATGTGTCTCTTTTATTTCTTTTTTCTTTCCTCTTTTTTTCTTTTCTTTCTTTTTTCCTTTTTTCTTTTTCTTTTCCTTTTTTCTTTTCTTTTTCTTTTTTTCTTTTTATTTATTTAGTTTTGCCCACACCATCCTATTTTGGGTGTTGTGCTTCTCTAGAGTCTATAGCCATACCACTGTGGTGTCCAATTCCATCTGCTTTCAGGCGCTAAGTGGGTTCAGGTCTGGTTAGTCCTTGGATGAGAGACGCCCTGAGACTACCAGGTACTGTAGGTTTGGGGAAGGATCCAGCAGCCCACTCCAAAACAATCACCCATACAATACCCTAAGAATATCAGAGAAACTCTGACATAGTGCCAAGCATGGCATAGAGTTGGGGAGTGTTTTGTTCTGTTGTACAGAGGGTCACTATGCATCAGGCCTGACTCAATGGCACCTAAAAACAACAACAACAACAACAACAACAACAGGCCTCTGTACTGTCTTAAACTGAATATTGTGGCCTTTTAAGCTTTGTTTTTTTTTTTGTTAAACATTGCTTTCGCTAGTTGGGATCTTTTGTGCTTTGGTATGAATTTTAGGATTGCATATTCTGGTTATATTAAACTGTTTCTTTTAACATTTAGTCACGGATATTTTGTCTTCTCTGATCAGTCCTCTCCTGCCTGTTAAAGTGTTATTAGCACAGTCAGTGAATATTGGAGACATAGTTAAGGAATCTCAGTAATCAAAGAAATACTTTGCTCTTTAGATACCCCATATCCAAACATGTTGTTAAATACAGCTTATATTACATCTATGATATAAATGTGTAAATATTTATTGGTTAAGATAGATATAAATGTTCTTTTTGGGAGGCAATGTTAATTACTGAGAATAGCCATTAACCAAAGTAGTGAAAGTTACCAGTGAATAATAAATTCATGACCTATTTGAATATACAAATGTAAATGCTTTGTGTAATATACTGCAGTATTTACAAAATATTATCTCAGGCAAGATAAACTAGTTTTATCTATTTATAGTTCTCTAATCTTCAGTAAAATAACAATTTAAAAGTCTTTTATTTTTTCATCAGGCAAACTGACATTTCCTTGTAATGACTTGGGCAAGAAGTAGCTGTATGAGTCAGCACGTAGAATGACTCTTTAAAGTCATTGGGGTTAGAGCCAACAATTACAATACAAGTTAAAACCCATTTATGGGTCAATTTTGTGAGCTCTTAGCAACAATTTTGAAAAATCATAGAATAGAATTGAGAAAGCAGAATCAACCAGACTTGAGTCAAACCCAATAAGTTAAGTAGTACTGCTTTCTGAAACAAAACTTTGCATATATATTGTAGATATATACCATTGTAATGTAATGTCAAATACATTTCTTGTGAATGATAGTAACAATATATTGAAAGCTATTTTCTTAGTCTATGTAGGATTATTTTAACAATAACATAGTTCAACAGATAAATAAGAGTTAACTCACCAGATGCAATAGCACAGACCTTTAATGACAGCAACTCGGAAGACAGTGGAAGAAGGACCTTAAGTTCAAGGCCAGAGGCTGCCTATATAATTTAGCAAGACCCTGACTCAAAATAAAAAGTAAGAAATAGGGTTAGCGGTGCAGCTCAGTGGTAGAGCACTTGTAAAGTATGTACAGGCTCTACATTCAACTCCTAAGTACCACTAAAAAAAAAAAGAGAGAGAGAGAGAATTCACTTGAAAACAATATTTATAACATTGAAATTTACCAAAGTGCCATAAGAAAGCCATCAAGGTACATGATTTAATAATAAAGACAAAAGAAACAAGTTATTTTAAGTACATAAAGAGCAGTCATGAGAAGCTACTAGAAAGAAAACATAAAATAAAATATTCAAACAAATTGAGAAGAACAGTAACTATGATAATGGCATGAAAGACAATAAGAATATTTTTCTTATATGTGGAATCTAAGAAAAGCCATGCAAGTAGAAGGGAGACTCTAGGGAATAGAAAGGGGTCTAGTGGGTGCAGGGAGAGAAGATAAATATGAGTAAGGGGAGTGAATACAATCAAATGCTTTACATACTTGCATAAAATGTCATAATGAAATCCACTGTTTTGTACAATTAATATGACCTAATTAAAGGAAGGTACAAAAAAGAAATTTTCAAAAATTGCTTTTGTAAATTGTAAGAGAATCACAAACAATTAGAATCCAAATGCATGAAATTCCTGCCAAATATGTTACTGCAAATCTGCAGAGATGGAACCCATGGTTCGTATATTTTAACAGATATCTCAGATGATCCTTATTCACACCAAAATTTAAGAACAGCTTCTTAATATTCTACCCTAAAAATATCTCCTTTCATCAAGTCTTTGAAGATTTTCACTGAGAGAATGATTTAACTATGAGACAGCTCAGAACTTTCACACAAAGCTCTCAGTGTCTTTAGCATTGAAAGAGAAAATAAAAAAAATGGCAGAAATTCAGTCTGATAAAACTCTGAAAAATATAATGAGAGTAGAATCATAACAAATGTATCTACTATTCAAATTTTTATGAGTTGATCAGATAACATTGTGTTCCTGTGTTCTAATGATATGGAATAACAATAAATTGTGGTAGAAAATTAATTCCAGCAATTGTCAATCTCATGTTTTCCTTAAAATACATACTTTGATGCTTACTCATTGGGATGCAAGAAGAACTAGAGAAGAATTGAGAGTCACTTGGTATTGCAGAAGAGAATTAAACATCATCTAGTTAAAAGTTCCGGTTGATTATTTAGAGGCAAAGCACTGCAATTAGCATTTAAATAATTCCATGTTAGAAACTATTTTCTATGAGACTAGCAATGATTCATTGTCACATGCTGTGTTTTTAATCAAAGAGGTGAAAGGTATAGAGCATGGAAAAGGAACAAAGATGTCTAGTTACCAACTCACTCTTGCAATTTGCTAGTTATGTGCTTGCCTGAATGTTTAAAAGCAACTCAGATGAATGTAGTGTGCTGCCTATTCAGTTCTTAATGAGAATGTAAATGAAGGATTATTGGTTTTACCAGAGGATGATACTTCCTTAGAAATATTGCTTGCCCTGATTCTGTTATTGCCCAGCTTCCAAAAAACCTGTACAATAATGCACATTATTTGTGGTATTGTCATTGTCATTTAGAAAACGCGGAAACCTGAAAAGCATTATTAATTATAGCCACATGCATCAAAGCAAAAACACTCAAATTCATCACTGTATTTGTTAACTAACTGAAAAATCAGTCCTGTTGTATCAGTATTTCACTAACAATAACTCTATTTTTATTAAGGATAAATACTTTTTAATAGACATTGATCAGTAGAATCATAATACAGTTTTCAACACAAACTGCTCAATTTATCCTGGCTCAAATTGGCTCACCCAAAAGAACATGGCAAATACCACAATAATTGGAGTCTTTTTTTCCCCACACAGCCTCTATTAAAATGGTCTGATTGCCCCTTGTCCATTTCTAAATGATAGATAATATCCTCTTCTCTTTTGCTTTTCTTGTCTATTATGTCCTTTATAGAAAACCTAAAATGAGGCATTTCCTGCGAGCCTGCAGAGAGAGAAGACTGAATAGGAGGCCAAAAAGGAGTATAGAGACCAGGATAAAAGGCAGTTATTAAATTTGTGAACTCCATCAGAAGACAAGAAAATAAACGGTACCACTGGCTGGAAGGGTAGTGAAGTATGACATTTCATTTTTATGCAGGTCTCAGCATGATAGAAGTAACACATTGAAGAACACTGTAAAAAAGCAGTTAGTGCATTCACTGAATGCCAGCATGGCTCCTCTGCTGTTCTTTAGTTGATCCTTTTCTGTGTCTTTGTGGAATAGTAGTTCAGAGTTTCATATAGATGAGATCAGACCCACCATCAGCCCTTTGTGAATTTTCATGAAGAGAGGCTGAAAACTCATTCTATGCAACTCCATGAGATTCAGGTCCAGGTGCTCTTTTTCTTCTTCCACATTTCCTTCTTCAAGGTATGAATGCAGTCTCATGCTCTCTCCCTCTCTCTCTCTCTCTCTCTCTTTCTCTCTCTCTCTTTCACACACACACACACACACACACACACACACACACACACACACACACAAACACACAACCTAATAAAAATAGGAGCAGATATAATATTCTTTATTTTGCATTATTTTAGTGCATAGTTAATGTTGTTTGGCCCATGAAAATATTATTAAAACAATTTCTTATTTTCTGTTTCTTATATACATATTTCTAATTGCTATAAACATCTAAAAGAGCTGTGCTAAATAGACAGCAAAAACAATACATATTTTTCTCTATCCTTTTCACAAATGTGCTTTTAAGCCTTCATATTTCTCAAACTTGGACAAGATCTTTGGCAGGGCCAGTTGCTATTCAGGTACTTCTCAACTACAAAAATAGACTCTGGTTAAAAAAGGAAAAGCACTGTCGTATATGATTTTAATATTTTGAGCACAGAAGAATCTTTAAAATTTCTCCCCTTTTGCAGCTCAGGTCTAATTTAACTTGATGTCCTAAAGTGGGGAGAGGGGCTTTAGAAACTACTTATTGGGCTTTAACTTCAAAATATTGTAATCTGGTCCCTTTTGGATGGATTAGGAGAGGAGCAAAATACCTTACAGTCTGAGATAAACACTCTCTGGATGAGAGAGGTTCTCTTGCTAGGTCTTTCTCCCTGGATATTTTTTGTGTGGATTCTTGACAAAGCTTCTGAAAGAGACCTCCAGTATTCAATTTTCATTCCTACTTTTGCCAACTGCATGTCAATGTACTTCCTTAGTCCTGGAAATTTGACAGTTTATTATTTCACTGTGATTTCCACATCTTCAGAGTTATCCTGCTATATACAATTATTTTCATATCTCCAGGGAGTTCCAAATCTGATCCCTGGTAAAAATGCAGGTCTTTGACCCACTGGGGAAGTACTTGCTCCTAGTATAGCCTACTTATTTTTCTTTCTTTTTGTTTTGTTTTTACTTCTTTCCATTCCTTTTACTTCTCTTTCCTTTGGTTTACTTTTTATTTTTTATTTTTTGACCACCTCAGAACAATAAAATTATGGTCATCGGTACATAGACCTGACCATGCAGAGTCTGAAATCGGTCCATATGATCTCAAAACTTTAAGCAACACCAGCCTGTATCTCTTAATTTTCCCTTAACTATCCCATCTCTTAGTTTGAAAAGAAGTAGACAGGGGAGTAAAGAAGGGTTAAGATAGCAAAGAGGTAATAGCCACACTTCAATGGTGGAAGAAAATAGTTAGGGAAAATCATGAAATTCTCTACTCAAAATGACAAAAATGGAGTGGGGTGTAGCTTCAATTATCAAGAAAAGTGGGATGGCATGAGGACAATTGACCAAACAGTAGAGATTAAAACAATGGAGAAGACAAAATGGTGAGGTGACTCTCCATAATCCTCCACCCCAGGGAAGAGAGCAGTAGAGGGCTTTGGAAGACACAGAGCCCTTCAGAAGGTGCACAGCTGAAGAGAGGCATGACAGAGCCATTCCTGATGGCCTGCTGCTGGCAGGAGACAAGGTGGAGCTGCTTGCAAGGGTGCACAGAGAGATCCAGTGGGACAAACCTTGAGGGCACAGAGCTGGCCAGATACAAGGTGGGGCTCCCTGCAAGGGCACAAGGATGAGGAAAGATCCAGCAGAGTCATCCCTGACAGCATGAGGCTGAAGGGAGATAAGGAAAAGCTGCTTGCTAAGGCCCATGGCTGAAGAGAGGTCCAGTGGGGCTATCTCTGATGGCAAGTGGCTGGAAGGAGGTATTCCAGAGCACTTGGCAAAGGTGCAAGGCTGAATATCAGTGCAGCAAAACTCTCCCTGACTGGTTGATTGGTGCACCTGGTGGGAGGTAAGGTGGACAAAGTGGAGGTCAGTAGGACTTTCCTGGAAAGACACTAGGCTACACAAACCAACTGTAGGGTCTAGGATGCAGGAATTTTTGTTTTTAATTGGGAAGAGATATAGTTGGCACCCTAGCCTCTGGAGCAACTAGAACCATGAGCTAGAGGGAGAGAAATTGAAATGTGGCAGTTAAGATGACAGAGAATAGTGGCTGGCACTGCTGGATCCCTGACCTTAAGTAAGCTTGTTCAGGACAAGGCATTTTGGGGGCCCTGTAGTGCATGGGACATGGAGCAGTAGTGTCACAGGTGCGGGGAGTCAAATACACACAGTTTATGCTGTGGTGAAATTGGAGACTAGGAACACAGGAGATGGGGAGAAACTGAGGAGGTAGTGCTGAATGCAGAGGATGCAGCACTAGCTGGGCACCAGACACTGAGACTGCAAGCCATGGGAGTCGAGAGGGAGAGAGAATCACCAGCCACCCATCATTACTCAAACTCACAGGAACATCGAGGGAGAATCTCTGTACACACGGAGTAAGTGGGACTAGCACCTAGACCAGGCAATGGGAAAACATCAGCAGAAAAACATACAAAACATGAAAGGTCATGCTGGATGGGAAGATCTTATAGACCAAAGCACGTTAGTGGATAATTTCAGGGGAGCTGGATTCTTGGAGATGCCTGATGGAGAATTTAGAAATCTGTTTATAAATATACTGAAAGACTTCAAAGACATCTCCAAGAGAGCAATTGATTCACTGGACAAAAAGGTATCTAAATTGGAAGAACAGTTCACCAGAGAAGTAGAAATCCTAAAGAAAAATCAAGCAGGGGTCCTTGAAATGCAAAGAAAATTAAACCAACTTGGCATTAAGGTAGAATCTTCACTCTCAAGAATAGCCATAACTGAGAATAGGATATCTAAAGTTGAGGAAAATGTAGGTGACCTGGTTTACTCAGATGCCAAGATAGAAAGAGAGATGAAGCAGTATGAGCAACACTTTCAAGATATATTTGATAAAAGGAAAAAACAAAACCTACAAATTCAAGGGGTTAATGAAGGAGCTGAAAACATGAGAGGATTAGGAAATTTATTCAAAGAAATATTATCTGAGAACTTCCAAAGTCTAAAGCAAGAGCTGTATACTCACAAAACTGAATCCTTTAGAACCCCAAACAAAGTAGACTAGAGCATATCCTACCCATGACACAATACAGCTGGAATATTAAATCTAGAGAGAAAAGAAGCTATTCTAAAAATTACAAGAGATAAACACCAACAAAGGCAAACATAGCGTAAAACAGTGGACTTCTCAACATTATTAAAGGCAAGGAAATCTTGGATACACATTATCCAAGACCTGAAAAAGAATAACTGCCAATCAAGATTACATTGCCCAGTGAAGGTATCTTTTTAAATAAATGATGAATTCAAGACATTTATAATATTGCCTTATTTAAAGGCAATATCACAGCTAGTAGGATCCCCAGTGAAACACCACAAACAAGAGAGATAAGGCAACCCAAATAAAGATCAAAGGAATGAACAATAACATGAAGGGAACTTAAGAAAAATTAGGCCAAATATGAACCAAAAAACAGTTGTTGTTGTTTTGTTGTTGTTGTCAGGTGCGGTGAAGTTGGTGTCCAACTCATAATGACCCTAGGTACAAGAGATGAAACATTATTGTCAGTGCTTCTCTGCTATTCATAGAGTTTTCAATGGCGGATTGATTTTTGAGAGTGGGTTGCCAGGTCCTTCTCCCAAGCCTGCAGCACCTGGTGTTCCCAGGAGGCCTCCCATCCAAGTACTAATGAGGTCTGTTCCTGCTTAGCTTCTGAAATCTGATGGGATTAGATGACACAGTGGTAAGGCTGCAGGACATAAAATAGTAAGAAGTACCAAATTGATGAAGAATAATAAGCACCTATCAATAATTACTTTCAATGTAAATGAGCTGAACTCAGCAATCAAGAGACATAGACTGGCCAGTTGGGTTAAAAAACATAAACCCTTGATATGTGGCATTCAAGAGACTCATCTAACCCATAAGTACCATAAAAGGCTGAAAACTTAAGGCTGGAAATCAATATACTAAGCATGTGGATATCAAACAAACAACCAAAAAGCAGTAGTTATGAGACCAATTTTGGAGAACTTAGACTTCAATTATAAACTAATCAGAAGAGACAAGGAAGGACACTATATATTAGTAAAAGGAACAGTTAGCTAGGTGCCCATAAGGATATTTAATATTTACTTATCACATACAAGTGCTTCTAACTTCATAAACAAACTTTATTAGAGATAAAGGAACACATTGGACCAGACACAATAATTATGAGAGATTTCAATACCCTACTTTTACTAAGAGACAGATCACCAGACCAAAAAAATCAACAGAGAAATGGAAGATTTAAATAGTACCATAGACCAACTGGACCTTACGGATTTCTACAGAATATTCCATCCATCAGATGTGGAATACACATTCTTCTCAGCTCTGCATAGAACTTGTTCTAAGATAGACCACATTTTAATCCACAAAATGGCCTCAGCTAATACAATGAAATAGAAATGATCCCCTGTGCCTTATCAGGTTACAGTGGAATAAAACATGAAATACAAAGTAAGAAAAATTTCAGAAATATTCAAAATTCATGGAGACTGGATAATACACTGCTGAATGATCAATGTGTCATTGAAGAAATCAGAGAGGAAATTAAAATTTTCTGCAATCCAACAAGGGTGAAAATATATCCTATCAAATTTTATGGGATAAAGCAAAGGAAGTTCTAAGAGTGAAGTTCACAACCATGAGTGCCTTCATCAATGAGTTAGAAAGCCCCAATTAAATAACTTAACGATATATCTAAGGCTCTAAAAAGTCAACAACAAGTCAATCATAAAAGTTGTCCTCAGACCAAAATTATCAAGGTCAAGGCAGAAATATCCCAATTAAAATCCAAAAACACAATTTACAAACTTAATCATACTAAGAGGAGGTGCACAAGAGGGTAAGGGGGAACTTATCTGTGCAATGTAAAATGAAAGGCATATATGGAAATGTCACAATGAAATGCATGTCAGAATGAAACACATTAAATTATACATTAAAAGTTTTCAATAAAAAAGATACATAAAATAGACATCCCCCTAGCCAGTCTCACAAAAAGAAAGAAAGAAGAGACCCCAATATAAAACATTAGAAATGAGAATGGGGCCATAACCACTAATACCAAGAAAGTCCAAAAGATTGTCAGAGAATACTTTGAGAAATTGTACTTCCCCAAAAAATGAAAATACAGAAGAAATAGAAAAGTTCATTAACACATATGAATTACCAAATTAAGCTCAGAGAAAATATGCAATTTATACAGACTTATTGGGCCTGGGGTTTAGCTCAGTTGGTAGAGCGCCGCTCTGTGGTCTCTGAGGTCCTGAGTTCGATTCCCAGCACCACAAAAATGGGAGAAGGATGTGGCAATCCACTCCCTATGCAATCCCGAAACAGTCAGCCATTGAAAACCCTATGAGGGTCCCTATGAGTCAGACTCGACTAGACGGCACCTAACATCAGTAACAACAGACTCATTATATTCACTGAAATAGAGACAATAATACAATCTCCCAAGA
The DNA here is from genome assembly GCA_007922755.1 of Pedetes capensis. NCBI lineage: Eukaryota > Metazoa > Chordata > Mammalia > Rodentia > Pedetidae > Pedetes > Pedetes capensis. Next base: position 25,060 of record VMDO01019889.1, read on the forward strand.
AGGAAAAGGACAGGTCCCAATGGGTTCAAAGCAGAATTCTATCAAACCTTCAAAGAAGAATTAACACCCATTCTCCTTGAATTATTTCATAAAATAGAAAAAGAAGGGACACTTCCACATTCATTCTATGAAGCTAGCATTACCCTGTTACCAAAACTGGGCAAGGACACTTCAAAGAAAGAGAACTACAGATAAATTTCCCTGATGAACATAGACACAAAAATCCTTAACAAACTTCTGGCAAACCAAATTCATCAACACGTAAAAAATTGTACATCATGAACAAGTGGGCTTCATTCCATAAATGCAAGGCTGGTTCAACATATGAAAATGAATTAATGTAATTCAACATATCAAAAGGCTTGTGTACAGAAGTCATATGATCATCTCAATTGATCCTGAGAAGGCTTTTGGCAAATTGCAACATCTTTTCATGATAAAAGCCCTAGAGAAGATGGGCTTAATGAGGAAATACCTCAACATCATAAAGGCCATCTGTGACAAAGGTGCAACCAATACCATACTAAATGGAGAAAAATAGAAATCATTCCCTCTGAGATAAAGAACTAAACAAGGAAATAAAGAGTTCTCAGAGGAAGAAATTTGAAGAGGCAAGAAACATGAAAAAATGCTCACTGCTGCTAGCCATGAGGGAAATGCAAATCAAAGCAATACTGAGATTCCATCTCATTCTAGTAAGAATGGCCAAGATCGACATAAATAGTAACAAATGCTAGTGAGGAGTGGAGAAAAATGAACTCATTTACACCACTGATGGGACTGTGAATTAGTTCAACCACCTTGGAAATCCATATGGAGATACCTTAGAAAACTAAGAATAGAATTGCCATATGGTCCAGTGATACTGCTCTTGGAATATACCCAAAGGATGATAAGTCATCATATCACAGGGACACCTGCATTTCCATGTTTAATGCAGCACTCTTCACAATTGCACAAGTGTGCAATCAAACAAGATGTCCATCAATAGAGGAATGGATAAATTGTGATGTACATATGTAATGGAATATTACTCAATAGTGAAAAAGAATGAAATAATGTCAATTTCAGCAAAATGGATGGAATTGGAGAATATCATCCCACTGAACAAACCCAGGCCCAAAAAAGAGAAATACCATATGCTATCATTCATATCTTGGAGCTAAAGCTAACTTACAGGAAGAAAATAAGAAAAAAATATACATATTTGAGCAATAAAGTTTATCTAAGAAAGGAAAATATAAGTAGAGTAGAAAGAAGGTTATAGCCAGGGGGAAGAAAGATTCTGTAAGGGTGGACGGGAATAGGAAATAATACAGACAATTAAAAAGGGGGAGAGAACAATCTCAAGTAAATGATGCAACTCAATGAACGCAGGGGGAAAAACAGGAGTATAACCCATAATTGCATACAGTGTTGACCACATATTAATCAAAGCATTTCATAGATTATGTAAGTTCATGTAAGTATAACCAAAACAGACATATTATGTGCACAAAGGAAATAGCAAAAGCCTTACCACTCTGTACCCCATTAACATTTATTAGTAAAAAACATAAAAATAAAGAAGGGACTAGGGATGCAGCTCAGTGATAGAGCACCTGCAAAGTATCTGCAAGGCCTTGGGTTCATGCCCCAGTACTGAAAAACAAGACAAAACAAAACAAAAACACTGATTGAATATATGTTATTTCCTTGTAAGCCAATGAATAATGTATTAACTTATATCTGCAATGGTATTTTATAATTATTAAGACAATTTTACTTGATTTATACAGACTTCTTATGGACTAAGTAGGGCAGGCACTATCTCTATTTTAGAGACAAAGAAATAATGTAAGGAGAGGCCAGGCATAATGGTGCATGGCTATAATACCAGCACCACTGGGAAACCAAGGCAAAGGGATCTGTTCAATGTTACCCTAGCCTACACAGTGAGTTCCAAGCCAGCCTGGGCCACATAGTGAGACTGTGTGTTAAAACAGGAAAGGAAGGGAAAGGAAAGGAAAGGAAAGGAAAGAAAAAGAAAAGAAAAGAAAGGAATAAAGAAGGAAGGTAAGAAGAAGGGAGGGAGGGAAAAAGTCTCCGAACATTTAAGGGATTGCTTAAAATCACTCAGGAAGGGAACTCTCTCTAGGATTCTTGTGATAAAATTCAGAGTTCTTTCCACTATGCCACACCATCTTTAGGCAGTCTTCCATTTACTGATTCAACCAATATGATGCAGTGACTAATAAGTGGCATGTGTAGGTACAGGAGAAGGTGGCATCTGGTTTAGAGACTGGGAGTGCATTAGGGCACGGAGAGATTGTCAAGAAAGTCTCTCAGGAAGTGATCCCTGAAAGATGGGTAAAAATGAGCCAAGAAAAATGTGGGAGAACTTAATCTAGGCAGAGGGAATAACAGGAAGAAAGTTCAAGCTTCCCAAGTAGAAGGAATAAAAACTAGCCCAGTTTGGCTGAAATACTATGAAATCAAGGAAGGGCTGGGCACATGGTGTCCACCTATAATCCCAGGACTTGGGAGACTGAGGTAGGAGGATTGCTGTTTCGAGATTAGAGGCAGCCTGTGCAATTTAGCAAGACTGTCTCTTGAATTTTTTTTAATGGGCTGGAGATATAGCTCAGTGGTAAAGCACTTGCCTAGGATACACAAGACCCTAGGTTCATTCTCCAGTAACACACATACACACATACACACACACACACAACACAAAGAATGAAAAAGAATAGTGGAAAAAATACCAATAAAACATAGAAACAACCACAAAATTTAGGGACAGATGCATTAAATATACTGTTAGTCCAGGCAAGAATAAATTATAATATGCCTGGCTTTGTAGGCTGTTGGGCTGTTGTTAAGAGTCTGTTTCTTTTCTGAATACAGCGGGAAGCCCGTGAAGAATTCTAGGCTCTATATTCCATGCTGCAAATCAGAAACTTTCCTGGGGGAATAATAGCAACATAAACTATCCAGCTCAGCTATTGTATTCTCTCTCTCTCTCTCTCTCTCTCTCTCTCTCTTTCTCTTTTCCCCCAAGATTTCAGCACAAGGTTCTGGGTACTTTAATTCATTTCCAGTGCCTTTAAACATCTGGAGTTTTGTTTCATTTATTTATTTTTTCTTGTCAGTTTTGATAGTTTTCCTCAGCTGGTGGTTGATCTGGGATATCCTACAGTGAAAGTCTTCCCACCTTTCTTCTGAAAACACTTTCATTACTCCTTCATTACCTCAACTCTCTCACCTCCTTTATTGTCTAGTCTTAGCTGATAACTTTGCCTCAAGGAGGAAATAAAATCCGTAAAACCTACTGCTAATTTCTAGCACACATGGCAGAATAGACCCTCAGCTGTCCCCTGGAGCTAGAGAAACAAAAATTGGAATTCAGGGAAACAAATACAGCCATTGCTTGAGAAGTGAGATCTACATTTGAGGTGGGTTTTGCCCTCAGGACATTTATAAAATCTTATGGTGTGCAATTGTGAAAAAGCAAGAAACCAAGCAGAAATCATCTTCCAAGAGGTTAAAAAGACAAGTTTCAGGCAGTTTCATGATAGTGGATAGACAAAAGAAAATGTAATTCATGGCCCACCAAGGAAGAAGAGCCCTGATAAGCTTCTTCACTTTCTGTCCATATATCTGATGACATTCTAGGAAATAGGGCTAATTAGAAGTAGATCAATTCTCACAAAGACAGAAAAAGCCTAGAATGATCTCAATTTCTGATAGCACCAAGAAGACCAGATTCTACTCCACTGACATGAAGAATGTTGAATCTTTATAGAGAAAGATAACATCAATCACATCATTTAATTTTTTGGAATTAAAAGTAATATGAAGCATGCCAGGAATAGGAGCAAAAGACATAAAGGCAACAGGAAAATTGCAGACAATAGAAATAGACACACAAGTAATTGAGACATTGCCATTATCAGACATGGACTTTTTAAAGAGTAGAAGTATGAGCTTATAAGAAAGATTTTATGAGATTACTAGCTGTATTAAATGGTCTTTTGAGACTAAAATTTATGAATTTAGACTAAAATCAGTCAACTCACTTGTATGGGTTTTCTTTCCAGAAATGCTGTCCTATCCTCTTAAATGCACCTTGAACTTCCAACATGCATTTGCCCACTTCTAAGAGTAAGAATCTTAAGCTCCATGCTTAAAAGCTCTTCATCCCAGAATTATGGAAAACCATACTGCATGGGCCAACTAAGACAAAGCGTTTCAAATAATGATTCCCAAAAGATGATATGTTAAGACTAAAGTAGGACAGTTTTTCTATTCTTCTATTCTATTCTATTCTATTCTATTCTATTCTATTCATCTTTCGGTGCTAGTGATCAAACCCAGGACCTCATGTATGTGAGGCAAGTGTTCAGCCATTGAGCTACATTCTAATTCCCAAATACAGAAAATTTTTGAGGTGTGTGTTTTACACTATTTCCCAGAGTTGCCCCATGGAAACTGTTTAATGGTAGCTGGCTGAATAATACACCTGCTGCTGGATGTATTCTCTTCTGTTTGTTATGTCCCCATTTCTCTAGTAGTGCCAGCTATACTTCCTAAATAAACTATCTATGTAAAAAAAAAGAAAAGAAAAAGAAAAGAAGTAGGCATATATTACTTTACACCTCCCCTCCAAGAAAAGCAGTGAAATATATAGTAATTCTTTCTAAGGCCTTTTCTCTATTTTCCCTTACTAGATAGAACTTTCAATTGTCTTGAAAAAAAACTTAAATAAAATGATGGGTTAAGGGCTATAAAATTGATTTTGGTTCAATTATTTCTTTAATTCCAACAATGAACTTCGTTTGGAAGCTATTGTTTTATTATCAGTTTTGAGTGCATTTGCAAAAATTTACACTAAATAAATCTAATTTAATAACCATTAAAATGAAGGAAGGTAGCATGTGTCAAAATCACTTATATCAACAGTCGTGTTAGAGTTGTTTGTGGTCACGTTGACCTTAGCCTCCTGGTTTCTTAACAATGACCCTTAACTTTCCCTGTACATTTAGATTACTTGTGAAACCTTTGAAAGACTTAAATACTCAGGTCTTACTTCTAAGAATTCATATGCACCAGCATGCTCTGTTGTTTGCTTTTGTTTTGAACTATTTAATAGGCAGTTTGCTTTTTTATTTTTAACTTTACATCATGGAAACTTTCAAATATGAATACATAGGTAAAAATAACAATATACTAATACCTAGGAGTCTGCATTAATATTCATTGGTATTTTCTGGTACTTATTTCATCTTTATCTCTTCCTTTTTCTCTTTATCATTCCTTCCTTTGTATTGTGGGTTGAAGCAAACCTTAGAAAAGATATCGCTTTAAGCTGAAATAATTGGTGCATGTTACTAAATGAAGGAAGATAGGTGCTGTTGTTGTTGTTGTTGTTGTTGTTGCCGCCATTCTGTGGGGTTTCATTCCAGCCTTCTTAAACTTGAGACTAGGTTTCACTAAACTATACAGACTACCTCTGGCCTTGAACTTGCAGTCCTCTTGCCTCTGCCTCCCGAATTCCTGGGAATACAGGTGCTTCACTGTGCCTGGCTAGAAGATGCATATTAAAACATGATTATAATAATGATATCATCTCTAAATTCCCAGTCCTTTGTTATGTTAAATGTCAGTGTAATGAACAGACTTGAACATATGCCCAACAGATATATAGATTTTTATTATAATATATATTAATATATTATATGCTATATATAGGTATATATAACATATAGAGAGGGCCTGAGGTTTAGTTAAGTTGATAGAGTGCTGCTCTGCACTTTTTGAGGCCCTGGGGTCGATCCCCAGCATCACAGAAATGTAAGAAAGACTTGGCAACTCATTCCCAAAATCAATCTCCAAATGATCAGCCACTGAGAACCCTATGGATGGCAGAGAAGCACTGACAATAGTGCTGAGCTTGGAGTGTTTCATTGTGTTGTATATAGAGTTGCTATGACTCAGACCCAACTTGATGACATCTGACAACAACAATATATGTATGTATGTATATGTGTGTATATATGCGTGTATGTGTATGTCTTTCATATATATATATATATATATATATATATATATATATATATATAGGGTGTGTGTGTGTGTAAAATTATAGTTAGGGTTGTAGAATCAATGAACTAGGGTGAACAGAAAACCAAAATTGTACAATAAACACATTGGAGCAATGTATCTGCCAGTATGTGTTGCCATAGAAGTTGTGCTTTTAATGGATCATATAAATTGTGTTTTAATATACCATCTAACATGGGAATGGACCTGGAGTCAAAGCATAGGGCCAATAGAAGAAAAGGTTGGTTTAGAGGTCCTTGATGAAACTAGACTGCCTGAATTGCAAAATTCTCAGTGGAGGGAAAACCTGCATCCGTTTGGCGAAAACAATGGGTGTACAAACTTGTTGTGACCTTGACTAAGCGTGTAGATGAAATGTATCTCGGGAATTATTAACCATCTACTTTAACCTATATTTCCATATTTTATCTACTGCCTCTATCTCTTACTGCTTTCTGGCTCCAAGAAAAAAAAAAGGTGATTCAAGGTGGAGTTCTATATCTACTAACATCAAAGAGCATCAAAGGAAAATCCCCTCTGAGAGAATGTAGTTCACACAAAGCTTCAATATATTCTATAAAATAGCACTGCAAAAACAACTCTTCCCTTCTCTACACACACACACACACACACACACACACACACACACACAAATTGTCTACCACATGAGTATACATGGAAGAATCAGCAGAGAAAGCAAACAGCAGAATCAGAGCTATGAAGGATTCCAAGTATAGGATATTAAAAGAGAGTACTGAAAATACATAAAACAAATGAAAAGAAAGAAGTTAGGAAAGAAAATAACTTCTCCATGGTAACAATGAAAGGTAAAAGAAGAAAAAACATTGTTGTTTAAACACTTCAGAGGAGAAAATACTACTAAAAATTTTTAAATAAAAGTGAATTAGGACATTTTTATTACATGAAAATAAAATGCAGAAAGCTTACTACAAACTGTCCTTCATAACATCTGAAACAAGGTAAAAGATTATCTCAGAAACATTTTTCAAATGTTGAAGTATAAAAATACAATTTTTAAAATAGTTATTATGACATTAAATATAAATAAATATTACATTTATATGACAGTGATTTTAATTTATTTTTATAATGAAACTATGTAAAATAGCAGTATGATTTCATGTAGAGAAAACTTTAGTCATAAAAATGTGCTAGTCAGAAAGATAAGTCATAAATATATTCAAGTGAAGACCCTCACTTTATTAAGAACTATTTTTGGTTTTTTGTGATGTTGAGTTGGGTGCGACTCATAGTGACCCTATGTACAACAGAATGAAACTCTCCATGACACTGTGCCATACCTGGCACCATGTCTGTGCTTCTCTGCTGTTCATAGGGTTTTCAATGGCTGATCGTTTCACGATTGCTTCGAGAGTGGATTGCTGTCTTTCTCTCATTTTTGCCATGCTGGGTATCAAACCCAAGGCATCAGAAAGCACAGAGCAGTACTCTCCCAACTGAGCTAAACCCAAGCCCTATTAAGAATTACAACCAAGGAAATGGAAAGAGGAGCCACAAGTGACAAATTTTTGCAATGCAGATTATATAAAGGAATTCTATGTGTAAGAAAAAATGACAACTCACAAAAATAGGTAAACTTAAGTGCAGATATATATTGATGTAAGAGAAAATGTTTTAGTGCTAGAGAAATGAAAGTTGATATCATGATTATGTAATAATTTATAACTAAAATTGAACCTTGGTACATATCAAGTTTTGGCAGGAACTTGGAGCAGAAAAGCTAGATAAAATTACTCATGATGAGACAAAGGCCCTATCTCTGTTGCACAATACCAACTGAGGGATGGGCATGGTGGCACACAGCTTAATCCCTGCCACTCAGGGAGTGGAGACAAGAGGATCGCTAGCTGGAAGCCAGAGGAAGCTTGCATAACATAGCAGCACCCCATCTCAAGATGAAAAATATAATAGGGACGGGGGTGCTGCTCAGTGGTAGATCACTTTTAAAGTATGTGAGAGGTCCTGGGTTCAGCTCCCCAGTACAGAAAAAAATTTTTTTTTTGAGTTTTCCATTTTCACATGTAAGTACTGAATATTTTCAATGTGCCTAAAGAGGCTGATGAAATGAATTTTTAATGTTACTGAAATTAAGTGGCTTTAATTTTACCTGTATAGCAAAACATGGCCAATGACCACATGTTGTATAGCACAGATGTCAAGTAAAAGTAGTTCTTGCTATCTGATTGTGGAAGGTCAATTGTACTATCAACTTTGGAAAACAATTTGCCATTTCCTAGTAAATTTGTTGTTGTTGTTGTTGTTGTTGTTGTTGTTGTTGTTGTTAGGTGCCGTGGAGTCGGTATCCGACTCATAGTGACCCTCTGTACAATAGGGGAAACACTATTTTCAGTGCTTCTCTGCTGTTCATAGGGTTTTCAATGGCAGATTGATTTTTGGGAGGGGGTTGCCAGGTCCTTCTCCCAAAGTAAATTTGTACGTGCTGTTAATCTATGAACCAGCACCTTAACTACTAAGATATTTCCCTCAGAAAAACTATTGCATTTGTACTTTGAAATACAAACATAATAACTTCCTTAGAGACATTGCCTTAACACCAGCATACTCACATCAGGCCTTATGAACAAAAACTGCAGGCACGATCAAAAGAATTTTGTGCAACAGTGACAAGTAATGAATTATTATCATAGGCATCCCTACAGGTGAAACTTATGTCATGATTTTGAAATAAGCAAATTGAAAAACAAATATGATATAATTTTAAATTTATAAAATGAAAATCAGCAGAGGCTGGGGAGGGCAGAGTAGTAAGGAGAAATGTAGGAAGGTTAATCAATGGGTACTAATTTTCAGTTAGATAGAAACAAGAAGTTTTGGTGTTTTATTCCATATTAGAGTGATTATAAATAATAATAATGTAGTGCACATTTCAATAAACTAGAAGAAAGGATTTTGAAGGTTTTCACCATGAAGCATGATTGAGGAGATAGCTATGTTTAACCTGATTTATTATTTAGGGTGTATATGTATCAAAACATCACGTTACCCATATATATGTTAATTATTATGTTTTTATGTTATCAGTTAAAAAATAAAAGTAATTCATAGCCACAAGCATCATGAAAATGCCCTGATAAAGTATTTCTTATTTTCCAAGGGTGCTTCAATAATTTCTGTGAAATTGAGAAAAGAGAAATAAAGTGCAACCAGAGTGCTCCTCGGAAGCAAGGATGGCTAAACTATGTCTTTCATATTTTGGACATGTATTCAGGAGGGGCCATTCCCTGGAGAAAGACATCCTGTTTGAGAGAGTGGTAGGTCAGCAAAAAAAAAAAAAAAAGAAAAGAAAAGAAAAAAGAAAACCCTCAAGTAGATGGATTGACACAGTGTCTGCAACAATCAGCTTAAGCATAAATAAGATCATGTGTCTGGCATAGAATTGGGCAGTGTTTTGTTCTGCTGTACACAAGGTCACTATGAGCCAGACTTGACTCAACGGCAACTAACATAATAAAAAATGATGAATATGTGTGTCTTTATCTGTCTCCATCATTGCTGTGCTGTCCTATAATCAGGCTTAAATTATACTTTAAGTAATACAACGCTGTTTTTAAGACATCCTTAATTTTACCTAGTAAGATCTTTTCTTATGTGGTAGAGCAATGATTTCACAAAACAATTATTTTCAAAACAGTTCTGCTAGATTGTAAGGGTCCAAAGATGAAAAAATGAAAATCCTCTAAGAAGATCACAGTCTAGTGTCAAGGCAAACATTTTTTTTCTTCAGATTTATTTTTAATAATATGAAACATTCTTATCCTCCTATCCAATAAATCCACTAAAAGAAAATCTGTCTTCATTAAAAATATCAATGTTTACATAATTCCACATTAATGTTGTGCATATAAGGGAGAGAATTAATGGTGTGTTTTCTGCATATTTCAATTTTGTATGATAATCACACAAAACAAAGCAAACCAAAATAAACAAACAAAATCAGCCAGTATGAAAAGTACGGATGAAATCAATGCACAGTTGGATAACAGTAGTTTCCCTGCAGTCTTTTTGCATGTACTATAATATATTTATGGTAAGTACTTGTGATAACGCCAGCACAATTTTTCCATCTTGCTGCATGCTTAATTTCATCTAACTTGTTTTATAGCAGTGTACTGAAACACAGAGCGAAGTTCTGTTTAAACCATTTGTCTCTGTTTCTCTTTGCATAATGCCAACAGATTTGTTTAAACCAAAACAAAATGCATAAACAATCATACCTTCTTTGAGCTGTTTAACCAAAATTCCACAACTTATTTTTGCAATATGCTAAGATTTAGTAACTTGAATTTTGATTCTGATGCTAGAGTCTTCCTTTATTCAAGGTGAAGAATGTTTGCTCCTTTACTGTTCTTTAGATTCCTTTCCTGCTTATTGTGTTTGTATTACATATTATACTATGCAAATACCTATTATATTAAAAATAGGGGAATGTCAAGTCAGTAGTAGGTCAAATATACTGTTTGAACAGGTTTTTTTTTTTTGAATATCAGATGTCAAAAGTGCTGAGAGGATCCTACCATGATTTAAATATGGAGTTACCTGTAAAGTTCTTCATGCAAGCATGGTTAATATCAAATCATTTCGTACAACATTTGAGTCTAATCTCTTTCACATGTGATTTGTAGGCAATCAACATCAACACGAACTTTTGTGGTGGAGGCTCTCAGACCTCTCTTACCTATTGAATAAAAAACTGCATTCAAGGAGATCCTAAGTAATTAATGTGCACACGAAACTGTGAGAACATGGTAATATCACTGAGAAGTAAATGAAAAGAGGAGATATTGTACAACGGATGTTTCATTCTATACTTGTTCATATCAGTGTGGATGGAAAGCACCAGGTAAGTATTGATTTTGTATAAGAGGAAGCATTCATAGAGTCTTATTTTATTTTAAAAGTGACCTAAATATTATATAACCAGTAATCCTATGATTACATGATAAAAATGAAGACGTATTATTTTATCACTTTGATATTTGGGAAAGGAGCTTATAATGTGTATCATGTAACAATTATAGAAAATACATATTTCTATAGTGATGCCATAATTTGTTCCAGAGTTGTAAGCATTAAAATACTTTTCAGAAAAATATTTTATGTGCAGTAGTACATAAAATAAGATATGATGAATGAAATAAATATAAATAAGAATATAATGACATAGAAGTGAGGAAAATATGTCTGAAAAAACCAATGACAAATTTGGCCTTATGATTTTTAACTTTGAGAAAACAAGAGGAGATGCAGTTAGACAAATCCACTGCAAAGATAAAAACAAAAACCCAATCTTTGAATAAAGAAAAGTATATTATACTTTGTGCAATTGTAGAAAGAAATTTCTTTGCATAATAAACATTTGCAAAGTACTCTTAAAGAACACCCAGATAGAAATGACCTCAATGAAACTACGTATTTTTATAATGGCATTAAATATCGATTAGAAAAATCATGTAGAGTTACTTTTTGGGTAAACATTCCTGTTAGTGGGCCAATGAAAACTGATTAACCAGATTTTGCTGATCTGAGTGAAACTAAAAGTAAGTAAATTTTGACTATAGATGTTTTATGGAAAACACTTGTTTTGAATATTGCTTTGACATTACTACTCTTTTTGTTGTCTCATACAACTGGAACATATAAAAATTTCATATGCATATTGCTCACTCTGTGTTCCTGAGGGCTGCAGAGGAGGATAGATTAACTTTACAAGAAATTTTGCTAGCTGTCCCAAAGGAGTTAACAGAAACATAATTTCTTTCTACAGGGCTCTATATTCTTTCCTACTATGCCATAATTGCAAGATCATATGACTTTCCTATACAGGGCAAATCAGCCCTATTTAAACAGAGTAGACAGTAGGTCTCTTTTCTAACATATAAAATATTGATGAAAGAATTGCAGGATACCTAGTGCAGCTTTAAGTTAAATGAAACATATGCCTTTAGCTTTTGTAGTATCAAAAATTAAAAGTAAAAACAAAACAAACAAAAAAGAAAAAACAGATTATCACATTGCTCCTTAGAACAGCTCATTACTGAAGTTCCACTGTACTCAGCTTGGATATGTGTGTCTTTTTAGCTGAAACACAGAGCAACTAATAGCTAGATGATGAAAAGCTGATGACAGAAAGGAAGCACACAATAGCACCAGAGAGGATCATATCATATTTAGAGCTTCCGCTATGATGAGGCAATGTTGTTCTATACCCCTCTCATTGAGCAATGCATGTCATATGGCCAAGACTTGTCAATGAGACAAGTGCTTGAATACTTCATATAGAACAAACTACTATACCATCCAGCAATCCAACTACTGTGTATATAACAAAAGGAAAGAAAATCAGTATGTTGAAGACAATTATGTACTCCGATATTAACTGGAGTACTACTTACAATCACCAAGGTATGGAATCAACCTTAGTGTGTATTAATTGGTTAATGAACAAAAACATGTCGGATAAATCAGGGATGTCTATTTTAATTACAACTTGTTCAATATAGTACTTGAAATCTGTACAGGATTAATAGGGCAAGAGAAGGAAAGAAAATGGATACAAAAAGAAACAAAAGTCAAATTACTCTGTTTTTAAATGATAACTTTCTATACTTAAATGGTTCAAAAGACTCCATCAGAAGACTCTTAGACTTGATAAACATATTTAGCAAAGTAGAAAATATGAACTAAACATAAAATCAGTGGGATTTCTCTACAATAGTGAACAGGAAATAATGAAAAGTAAATAAGGAAAACAATCCCATCCATAATAGTCTCAAAAAAGGATGCATAGGCATAAACCTACCAAGAGATGATAGAGACCTCTATAATGAAAGCTATGCAGGCTTGAAGAAAGATACTGTAGAAGATACTTGTTCTTAGATGCCATTGAGTAGGGTCTGATGCATAGTGACCCTATGTACAGCAGAATGAAACACTCTCAGATTCTATGCCAGGCTCATGATCATATTTGTGTTTAAGCTCATTGTTACAGACACAGACACAATATGTCTAGTTGATCTGACATTCTAGTTCACTGACCTAGCATCCTCCCAAGCATGATACCATTATCCAGTGATTATCCCCTTGTGAATAAATGTCCAAAATACATAAGATGCAGTTAGCCATTCTTACTTCCAATGGGCACTCTGGTTGCACTTCTTCTAGGACAGATCTGTTGGTTCTTTTGGCAGTCCATGGTATATTCAATAGACTTCTCCTGCACCACAATTGAAAAGCATCAATTCTCCTCCTGTCTCCCTTATTCAGTGTCCAGCTTTCATAGCCATATGATGAGACTGAAAATACCATGGCCTCAGTCAGGCGCACCTTCGTCTTCAATGTGACATCTTCACTTTTCAATACTCTAAAGAGATCTTTTGCCACACCTTTTCCCAGAGCAATGCATCTTTTGATTTCTTGACTGCTGCTTCCATGGGTGTTGATTATAGAGCCAAGCAAAGCAAAA
>VMDO01019890.1:0-38681 GCA_007922755.1 Pedetes capensis
TTGAAATATCATAAGGAGATCAATTATTTTATATAATCAATCTATACTAAAAAGTAAAATAAGGTAGAGAAAAAAGGATAGTCAGATAGGATTATGAACTGCATTTTGCGAATACAACTGATAATGTAAATGAAATGGAAGAATTAATAAAGATATAAATTACCAAAACTGACACAGAAGAAAATAAAAATTCAGAAAATTCATGTACCTATTAAAGAAGCTGGATTTATACTTTAAAATTTTCCAGAAATTTAAAAAAGTTGTTGTTGTTATTAGGTGCCCTCGAGTTGTGTCCAACTCATAGCGACCCTCATAGGGTTTTCAATGGCAGATTGTTTCCAGATTGCCTTGGGAGTGGGTTGCCATGTCCTTCTTCCATTATTATGGTGCTGGGAATCGAACTCGGGACCTCAGAGACTGCAGAGCAGTGCTCTACCAACTGAGCTAAATCCCAGCCCATTTAAAAAATTAGTTTTCAGAAATACTAGGTTTTCTCCTCATTAGTTCTGTTTCTTTCTGGATGACAAAAATTCTCATTCTAAAATATGTCATCTACTTGTTGAACTTTTCAAGTGGGGAATCTCAAAGATGATTTGACTACCTTGTGTGCACCAATAGTTACAACGAGCCATACATCCAACTTTAAGATGCAGATGAAGATGGTGTGCAATTGGGTCACCCAATTTAACTGGTGACTTGTCTGTAATCACCATTTTTTACCACCTCTAAACTGCACAGGGTGGCACGCTGACATCCATACCCAGAGATTCCTGAACTATAAATTGTTGACCTGCATTTCTGTCTCCAAATGCACTCAGAAAACAGAAGAACCCTACATCTGTGCCACTTTCAAGTACTATTCAATTCAACGGCCATTCACCACTGAGCTCCTCTGTGCCAGGTACCATGTGAGAGAATGGCTCCACAGTTTCCTGAAGGCTAGAATAAGCAGAGGGGATGCCTGATAAGTAATAAGATGTACTTTTTAATAGCATTTGTACAGGTCACTAGAGCAGCATCACAAAGATAAACTGATTCAATTGCTCCATCAGCTACCATTTACCCAAAAGCAGCTCTACAGAGGCAAAACCTCAGAGTTCCTTCCACCTTATGGGTCACAATCTAGGGAAAGAGCAGACATGCCATAACCATTCCTCTTGGAGAGATGCTCAAATCACAGTGAAGCATAGGAGGACTTGCACAGCTAGGTCTGCCTAGGAGCACCTGGGAAGGCCCCTGCAAAGAGGCAGCACAAAGCATTTAGATACCAGTCTGCCCTTAAGGGTCAAGCAGCTACCTCCACCCAACTCTGCTCGCAGCCCAAGAAGGCAGGTATGTACTGTCATTCTAGCTACCTGTCCTCTTCCCTTCTGTACCAGCAATCTGGTGACCACTTGCCCCAGCTGTCTAACCTCTCCACTGAGAAATGGAATCCAGGCCTCTGGCTAGGCAGCAAATTGAGGGCATTTGAGGCTGGCTCTAGCCCTGAACTGCAGGGAAGGAAAGGAACACAAGGAAATGCAATCCGAAAAGAGCAGTCTCATACCTGGCTCTAGTCAGTCATTCCATAGCCATCAACTCCCTGTTGTGTACCAAGGCACTATGCTTAAACTACACTGGTCCCTACCCTCAAGGAGCTCACAGCCCAGTGGGGATCAGACCCATAAACATTCAATACAATGCAGTGTGATAACTGATTATGAACAAAGTGCTCAGGTAACAACAGGAATTACCTTCTACCTGGGGAGAACAGTAGGGAAGGGGAAAAGGTTGTTATTTGAATTGGGCATTGAAAGGGCCCTTAGGGTTTTTGTAGCTGGGTGAGGTGGGAAAGAATCTCTTTGATACTGTTGCTTATCAACTGACCAGAATTCCTTCACCACTCTCTTTTTCCTTTCTGACAGAACCCAGGCTTTTTGCAGACTAGTATTTTAGATATACTCCAGGCCAATAATCTCCATGTTGAAGGCCTCTGTAATAATAATAACAGTAGCAAACACTAATATGATGCTTTGTTTCTGTTATTGTTCAAAATATCATATACCTTAACTGATATGATCTGCTCAGCAACCCAATGAGGTAGATACTATTATTATCTTCATTTTGCAAATGGGTAAGCTAAGGCACAAATTGTGCATGCTTATCCATTATACCACACCATATTGTCTCTTTAGTATGAAATGCTGCAGATCCTCACAGCAAAAGGGACTTTAGTGAGTAGTCTCAGGGCTACTTTGACTTAAATATAAAAGAGTGACATGTCAAGAACAGGGGACAATGGAATTTCTTTCTTAAATTGTCCTTCCTGAAAAAGTTACAATCTTTGAACTTCAATAGGACCATCCCTCTTTTATATTAAATAATTTGAAATGCCATAAGATTGCATCTTCTAAAATTGCATACTGTCCCAGCTTGTATACTATTAAACATTCTGTAAGATTTCTATTACTGAGTGACAGCAAGGCAGAGCAAGTGCAAGGTCTCCTGCTGATTTGGGCCTGTCACTCTCAGAGTATATTATCTTTTATTTGTCAATAGTAAATTGTCCACATGTTCTCTTGGGGTGGGGTGGGGAAGGTATCAAAAGGAAGTAATCTGGGAAACAGATTCTTGGAAACCAAATGGGTAATTCCAAATGTGTTTAATGCTAATTTGGGGAGTGAGGAGTTTCCTAATAAAAGCCTATATTCTTTGCATAGCTAAACAATCTTCCACCACTAAAGACCTTCTAAGGAAAAGCAAGTCTATTCATTAAGCCAAGTACCCTTACATGTAACATGCTATACCAAGCACTTTCACATATCATATCTTGTTTTATTCTCCAACAAGCTTGTTGATAAGTACCATTGGGTCGGGTCTAACTCACAGCAACCCGATGTACAAGAGAATGTAACACTACCTGACACTGTGCCATAGATACAATCTTTTTCATGTTTAAGCCCATATCTGCATCTTTCAATCCTAGTTGAGGGTCTTTCTTTTTTTTTTTTATTGCTGACTTGCCACTCTCACAAACATGATGTCCTTCTCCTGGTGTTGATCTCTCCTGACTTTAGGTGCCGTCGAGTCGAGTCCAACTCATAGAGACCCTATGTACAGCAGATTGAAACACTTGCCGATTCTGTGCCAGGCAAATGATCTTATTTATGTTTAAGCCCATTGTTGCAGACACTGTATCAATCCATCTGGTGGAGGGTTTTCCTCTTTTGCATTGACCTGCCACTCTTCCAAACATGATGTCCTTTTCCAGGGATTGTTCTCTCCTGACTATATGTCTGAAATATGTAAGACGCAGTCTGGCCATTCTTGCTTCCAAGGAGCACTCTGGTTGTACTTCTTCTAGGACAGATGTGTTGGTTCTTTTGGCAGTTCATGGTATATTCAATAGACGTCTCCAGCACCACAATTCAAAAGCATCAATTCTTTTTCTGTCTCTCTTGTTCAATGTCCAGCTTTCACAACCATAAGATGCAACTGAAAATATCATGGTGTGAGTTAGGTGTACCTTTGTCTTCAATGTGACATGTTAAATATTATATTATTACTGCCATGGCAAAGATCCACATAGCTAAGATTCAACCAAGGGCACCCACTTCATGTCCACTTTCCACAAACACATAAAGTTCTCTTCTTTCCTCTCCATCCAAATCAGGTAACAGATGAAAACTTAACTGAATACAAGGTGGGAGGGGAAGGCAAATCAGTAACACTGCACAACTACAAAAGCTACTTGTCCTAACAAGGGTCCATGCCCTTACTCTCTATTTACAAAGAACTGGCAAGCAGACATGCCCAAATACTTCAGTATCATATGCTCAGATCATATCCAAAGGAGGCTACAGCAGTAATTTTTCACTTTGAGTTTGTGATCTCCCCTAGTGTATCTTCCCACACTTATCTATCTGGAAGAATCAAGAGTTAAGCAGAATATGATTGAGAGAGATAGGAAGAGCAAGTATCTACTACTCCTAGCACTAACTCACAACAAATACTGAACAAGAGCTCCTCTTCTCCCCATAACTCTGACTCACACACTACTTAATGCAAGGGATTCAACACTGTTGTCTCCTACAACTTGTAGGTGCTCAGGAGAGGTCAATCTAACCAGCTGATAGTTCCTCCTAGTTTCAGGAGTGAAATGGTTTAAAGTAGCTCAAGCTGAACTTCTCTATTCAGGAGATGTTCATTCTTCCAAGATATCATAATATTTCATGCTTTTGCATAAATGAAAATCTGCATGCTTGCTTTTGCAAATCAGCAAGCAGTTTCAATGCCAATGCAGGTATCTCATGGGTACATACCAGTTTAGATCTTGCAAATGTTATTTGTATTCATATACAGAAATTTCAAAGGATGCATTGAAAAATAACCTGTTCATGCACTCTTAAAATTCAAATAACTGGAGTCTACATTTAAAATTCTGTCTTGCAAAATTTATACAGGAATGTAGAAGGAAGGACGTCATTCCTGTTCAATAAAAAAGTCAAAACTCTAACTGCCTGACTTCTGGGTGACACTTTTTTTTTTATGGTACTTTTCTTTTCCCAGGCAACAAGAAAAATTTGGCAACCCTCTTCTCCCAAATATCTGCATGACTATCTGTCAGGGTTTTACTCAAATATCATATATCATCTCTTCAGGGAGTATATGCCTGACAATTATACTCAAAACTGCAGTCATTTACACACACACCACACACACACACACACACACACACACTCGTGTGCATAGGCTGTCTCGCTCTGGCTCTCTGACTCTTTATCTCTCTCCCCCATCTTTGTCCCGCTTTCTGTCTCTCTCTCAAAATCCCAGGAGGGAACAGGTTTTTTGTTTGTTTGTTTGTTTTTGTTTTTGGTGGTACTGGGTGTTGAACCCAGGGCCTCGTGCTTGCTTGCTTTGCAAGTGCTGGACCACTGAGCTGCAACCCCAGCCCATATTTTTACTTTTTGAGACAGTGTTTTGTTAAATTATGCAGACTGTCTCTGGTCTCAAACTTGAGATCTTCCTGCCTCTGCCTCCTGAATTACTGGAACTACAGGCACGCACCACTGCACCCAGCTCAGATCTTTATTTTATTCACTGCTATATCATTGCACATAGAACAGTGTCTGGCACATAGTAAATATTCAGTAATTATATGTTGAATGGATGTTGAATGAAAAATCCTTGTTTTAAAAATTGAAATAACATTTTCCCATACAAATGAATTATTATTTCTGAATGAACAACCTTTTTCATTTCCTCACTTGCTGATGCATTTCATACTTAATAAAACTTTTTCCTTCAGAAAAAGCAACTCAAATGCATATTCCAGGACACCTGGGAGGAAGCTCATTATTAAAGCCTCAAATGTAAATCATTTGGTTCTGGCACATGCACACATGAAACCACCCTTGAGCAATACCTGAATTAACTTTGTCTTGTACTGCAGCAAAATTCACTAAATCATACCCAACAATGCAGAGTTCATAAATCTCACAGGGACAACCTTTATTTATAAGGAAAGGTGTAATACTTGACCAGAAGTGTCACAATAACTAACTTCAAAAACAATGAGAAAACTTGCAAGAAATTTTTATTTCTTCATTATGGCAAATCATGAAACCCAGAAATTTTGGTAGCCAGAAGTTCATGTTCCTTTGAATACTTGTGCATAATAAAAGTATCTACTGCTTTTAATCCATTATACAATATGGCAGATTCTACAGAGAAAATATTAAATGATGCAGGAAATATCAAAAGCAGATGGAAAGAACACAAAGAGTCTTATATCAAAAAGAACTGGTGGATGATCAACAATTTCAAGAGATTGCATATGATCAGGAACCAATGGTACTGATGGAAGAAGTGAAAACTGCCTCGAAGGCACTGGCAAAACACACATTTCTAGTAATTGATGGAATATCAATTGAGATGTTTCAACAAACACGTGCAGCACTAGAAGTGCTCATTTTTCTGCACCAAGAGATTTGGAAAACAGCTACCTGGCCAACTGACTAGAGGAGATCCATATTGGTGCCTATTTCCAAGAAAGGAGATCCAATCAAATGTAGGAATTATCAAATGATATCATTAATATCATATGAAAGTAAAATTTTGCTGAAGATAATTCAGAAGTGACTGCAGCAGTATATTGATAGGGAACTGCAGGAAAGTCAAGCCAGATTCAAAAAAGCCGTGGAACCAGGGACATCACTTCTGATGTCAGATGGATTTTGACCAAAAGCAGAGGATATCAGAAAGATGTCTATCTATGTTTTACTGACTATGCAAAGGCATTTGACTGTGTGGATCACAACCAATTATAGGTAACATTGTGAAGAATGCAAATACCAGAACATTTAAATTGTACTCATGAGGATTCTTTACGTGGACCAGGAGGCAGTCATTTGAGTAGAACAAGGAAACCCTGCTTAGTTTGAAATTGAGAAAAGTGTGTGTTAGGGCTGTATCCTTTCACCATACCTCTTCAGTCTCTGTGCTGAGCAAATAATCCAAGAAGCTGGAATTTATGAAGAAGAATGTGGCATCAGATTGGAAGAAGACTCATCAACAACCTGTGTTATGCCGATGACACCACTCTGCTTGCTGAAACTGAAGAAGATTTGAAACATTTACTGATGAAGATCAAAGAACACAGCCTTCCATATGGATTGCACATCGACATCAACAAAACAAAAATCCTTACAACTGGGTCAATAAGCAACTTCATGATAAATGGAAAAAAAGACTGAAGATTTTGTCCCAAGATTTTGCTTTACTTGGTTCTACAATCAACACCCATGGAAGCAGCAGTCAAGAAATCAAAAGATGCATTACACTGGGAAAACCTGTTGCAAAAGACCTCTTTAAAGTGCTGAAAAGTAAAGATGTCAAATTGAGGACAAAGGTACGCCTGACTCACGCCATGGTATTTTCAGTCACATCATATGCTTGTGAAAGCCAGGCAGTGAATAAGGAAGATAGAACAATTGATGTTTCTGAATCATGGTGCTGGAGACAAATATTGAATATACCATGGACTGCCAGAAGAACCAACAGATCTGTCCTACAAGAACTGGAACCCGAGCATTCCTTGGAAGCAAGAATGGCTTGACTGTGTCTTATGTAGTTTGGACATGCACTCAGAAGGGATCAATCCCTAGAGAAGGACATCATGTTTGGGAGAGTAGCTGGTAAATGAAAAAAGTTTCAACTAGATGTATTGACACAGTGTCTGCAACAAAGGGTTTAAACAACAAAGACCATGTACCTGGCACAGAATCAAGGAATGTTTCATTCTGCTGTACGTAAGGTCAGTATGAATCCTACTTGACTTGATGGCATCCAACAACAGTAGAATACTGCAGTGGTCCCCCATTCTTTTTGGCACCAGAGACTGATTTTGTGGAAGACAGTTTTTCCACAGACAGAGACAGGGTCATGGTTGTTCAAGGCAGTAATACAAGAGATAGGGAGTGGCTGTATATACAATGAAGCTTCACTCACTCTCCTGCTGCTCACCTCCTAGTGTATATCAGATCAGAAGATTTCCCATTATGAAATCCTCCAAAGTCCTCCCAAAGCATTTAAAATAAAATCAAACTCCTCATCTCCCTCTGCTGGTGTTCCCCATGTCTGTATAGCCATAATATATGGCATGCAGTTACTCACATTTATATTTACATCCACAATCCCTCTCCCTTTCCCTTCCTTCTATTTCTCTCACTTCATCTTCAGATGAGTTGTGCTCTCTACTTGAAACACTTTTCCCCTCCTCTTTGCCAGGCCAAATGCCTACATACTTTTGGGATCCTAGAGGATCCTTTTCTGCAGAGAGCCTTCCCTGACCCTTCAAGGCTGAATTAGTTGCCATTCTCTGTATTTGCCCAACCCCCTAGAAGCATCCTGTCATAGCACTGAGCAATCTTTATCCAAATCATTTCCTCAACTGTCTTCCCCACTAAACAGCCCTTTAATGGTAGGAGTCATCTATAGTTGGATCACCTTCTTCTAACACCTAGAATCAAGCCTGACTCAGCGCTAGCAGCCAATTCATGTTCATTGAATAAGTGACATGAATGGAACCATCTAGCAATTTCTGCATGGCAATGCCTGGGTAAATATTGTGAAAGTACACTGCCTGATATGCAAGTGCTGATGTCAAAGCTGAAAGGCAACATAAGTGAGTAATTAGTTTGAGGTCAGAAATGAGTTGTGTTCTACCTTACTATACCCCAAGCTGTCAAGAATGGCATTATGTGTTAAATAATAATGGTCTTTTTCCCTTAAAAAAATTTATGGCCTACTAATACTAGCCATATAACTCTGTATTTTGTATGAATAGCACTTACTAAGATGCTTCTGGACTACTGTGCCTTACTGCTAAATGATCCATATTCCAAATGTCTAAGAGGTTATCCCTCACTCCAGCTGCCAATAAAAAATCTTGGCTGCAGACTCATATATGGATTTCTGATCATAGAGCCTATAATTGACAAAATCCCAAGGCCTCTGATCTTAATAAAAAAAAGTGGCTTCTATTTGAAATCTAATGAGTTTTATTCATTTAAAAAGAGTACACCGAGGTTTTGTCCACAATCAGAATTTAAATAAGTATATTATCACCTACCTGCAGCCATAGCCCTGTGTCATCCGATCCCGTCAGATCTCAGAAGCTAAGCAGGGTCAGGCCTGGTTAGTACCTGGATGGGAGACCGCCTGGGAACACCAGAAGCTGTAGGCTTGGGAGATGGACCTGGCAACCCCCTCCCAAAAATTAATCTGCCATTGAAAACCCTATGAACAGCACAGAAGCACTGATAATAGTGTTTCCCCTGTTGTACAGAGGGTCGCTATGAGTCAGATACTGACTCAATGACACCTAACAACAACAACAACATTTTCACCTAGGGCTGGGATTTAGCTCGGTTGGTAAAGCACTGCACTACAGTCTCTGAGGTCCTGAGTTCAATTCCCAGCACCGTAAAAATGGGTGAAGGACCTGGCAACCCACTCCCAAGGCAATCCCAAAACAATCTGCCATTGAAAACCCTATGAGGGTTGCTATGAGTCAGATACTGACTCGACAGCACCTAACAACAATTATCACCTAGATTTCTTGTCTCTTCATATATTTCTTCCTATTAGAGAACCTCCTTGTTAATGCATGGAATATATACCTTTTATATTCATGCTTAAAAATCTGAATCAATGAGACTTCCCCCTGAAGTAAAAGTGCCATAATTCAGTATATGCAAAGATTGTCCATGTAACTGGGGTGACCCACCCCTATAGGAATATGGAATTTCCTTCTGTTCTCTAAGCCAGCCATGTTCTTGCTCATCTTCCACCCTTTATGTGTGCTTTTCTTACTTTGCAGGACATGCTTCATCCTCCTCATCAACTGACAAAATCTTACTCATCTTTCCGGTAGCAGATTACTGATCTTACTACTACTATCACCACGTGACATCAGCTCCCTTTCCTGTCTTTTCTTGAGTTTCCCTAGCTCTTTGTCTTCCCTAGACAGGGCACTGATTCCTTGCCTATTTCCCCCACTGTCAGTTCCAAACAGCATGAACAGGCACTGTCTTCCTCACCAGCGTTTCTCCAGCGCTTGGCACTGGGCCTACCATATGGTTGATGCTCTATGAATGAATGGAGTCCAGATTCTGAGGCATGTGTTTCTAAAGCATTGTCTATCACCTGAAAATAAATGTATCTGCATGCTTTCTGCCTAGTAGTGGGAAACAGAATATATTAAACATTGCTAGGGCCTTTAATAGAAACCAGAGTCCACTTTGGCAGATGTTTATTTCTGGGAACTTAAAAAGATACTGGTATGGGTTCAGAAGAAAGCAGAGGCCATTTAAAACAAGGCTTAGAAGCCAATACATAAGTGGGAAATCTGTTCCCTAATACAAATACAGGGCTGGGATTTAGCTCAGTTGGTAGAGCGCTGCGCTGCAGTCTCTGAGGTCCCGAGTTTGAACCCACAAAAGCGGGAGAAGGACCTGGCAATCCACTCCCTAGGCAATCCCGAAACAGTCAGCCATTGAAAACCCTATAAGGGTCGCTATGAGTGGGATACCGACTTGATGGCACCTAACAACAACAACAATACAAATACAGGGATGGGATTTAGCTCAGTTGGTAGAGCGCTGCGCTGCAGTCTCTGAGGTCACAAGTTCAATTCCCAGCACCACAAAAATGGGAGAAGGACCTGGCAACCCACTCCCAAGGCAATCCCGAAATAGTCAGCCATTGAAAACCCTATAAGGGTCGCTATGAGTCAGATACTGACTTGACGACACCTAGCAACAACAACAATACAAATATAGCACTCACAGTACTAGCTGCACAATGCAAAGCCCCTTACAATACCTACACACACAACCTTCAGAGGTGTCTGGGAGGAAAGAAAATGCAGTGAAAACACCAGAGGAACCTACCCAAATCAATACTAAAATCTAAGCTTTAATACCTCCTCTACTTTATGCCAAGTATACAAAAAGTGTTTCTCCAACTCACCACAAAGGGTTAAGGAAAAAAATTGTCACATACTTAAACCTAATTTTTGCTCCTGAACATAAGCCATGTCTCACACATGAAAGAAGCAGATGAAAACAAATAAAAATGTCAAATTGTTCCAAGATTAAATAGGAAGTAAATTTTTTCTCCCAAATGACAGAATGAGCAAAATTTCTATTCATACAAGCTTTTATGTATTTCATTTGCTATATAGTTTAGGCTCTGTCCTAGGTATTTATTGAGAACCCAGAGATGAATGGCTGTCTCTGAGAAGGAAAAGTTTGTAGCATAGTGCAAAGGGCATAGGAAGGCACAACTCACTCCAAATGCAGGCATGAAGGTAATCATAGAGGTAGTACATTATTTCCACCAAAAAAAAAACACCACTGTACAAAACTAAATATAAACAAGCTGGATATGGCAATGCACATCCATAATCCCAGCACTTGGGAGGTAGAGGCAGGAGGATAGAAAGATCAAGGCCAGCCTAGGCTACAAAGCAAGACCCAGTATCAAAAAAAAATTAAGCAGGTATGGTGGTGCACATCTGCAATCCCAGCACTAGGGAGGATGAGGCAGGAGGATCACTAATTCTATGACAACCTAGGGTATACAATGAGACCCTGCCTCCAAAAAAGACAAAGGGGCTGGGGATATGATTCAGTGATAGAGAGCTTGCCTAACATGCAAGGTCCTGGGCTTGATACAGCATCATAAAAATTTAAAGTAAGCATAAACAAATAAATACACCTAAAAGGACCTAAAACAACCCCAGTATCTCCTCTCAAATTCTCAAATTTGCAAGTCATTTAGATTGATATCTCCATACCTGAGAATCTTGACAGTTTGTGATTTTCCTTCATTTTGTTCACCAGATTATTTTGATAACCTAAGACTAAAGATTTAAGAAACATATCAGGTTTGTAAAAGCAACTGTTCCCATCAAGAGAGATCTTTCCTCATGCTCATAGCAGCATTATTCACAATAGCCAAAAGGTAGAAGCAAAGCAAGTATGCATCAATGGAGGAATAGATAAACAAAATGTAGCATATACATCAATGGAATACTATTCAGCCTTCAAAAGGATGGAAATGCTGACACGTTACTAAATGACATTGTGCTAAGTGAAATAAGTCAGTGGCAAAACAAGTACTGCATGGTTGCACTTATATGAAGCAATTGAAGTAGTCAAGTCCAATATAAATGCAAAGTAGAGTGATGGATGCCAGGGACTGGTGGAAGTGGAAACTGGAGATGCGTTGCACAACAATGTATATTCAGTACTACTATTCAGCACTACTAAATATATTCAGCACTACTAAAGTGCTTAAGATGGTAAAACTGTGTTCATGTTTTACACACACACACACACACACACACACACACACATACACACACACACACAAAACCACAATTGCAAATAAAAATAAAAGCTGGGCACGGAGGTTTATGCCTGTAATCCAAGCAACTCAGGAGGCGGAGGCAGGAGGATCACCAGTTCAAGACCAGAGGCAGTCTGCATAACTTAGCGAGACCCTGTCTCAAAATAAAAATACACAAATAAAAATAAAAATAAAAATAATATTTTAAAGAAATGTCATGCTCTAACGCCACTTGATGTCCCGTCAGAAAATGTAGTTTGGGTACAGAAAGGCCCCAAATGTGTAACTTGTACAGAAATACTGTCTTCTATCTAATGAAGATTTCCTCACCTCACACATAGAGAAGGAAATATGCAATGCATCAGTTTTTTAGTTATAGGTAATCATAATAGCACAATAAGGGATGCACATACTTTTAAAAACTGTCTTGCTTTTATGGGGAAAAACCAATATAAACAATCTTATTTAGGTCACAGCAGTTACTGTAAACATCCCAAGGAAAGCGTATTAATAACAGCCACCCACAAAGGACCTGGTTTCAACCACAGAATGTCATGGAGTCAATGGAAGGAAGGTTGGGGGCGAATTCTCTTGGAAGGTATTTTAATCTGGATTTAGAAAGAGCAAACACATCCAATGTTTTAAATGAGGAATTTGGACTAGATCATATCTGAAGGACTTTGTGGCTCTAATTCACAATAATTGGTTGCTTATCTGACAAAAAATTTTTTTTAAACTTGGAAAAATAGCCTTGAAAAAGTATTTATGCCAGTACTTGATTCTACTATCAGTAAAGGAGGCCACCTGCATGAATCTGTCATTTTGCAGTTTGTCAATGTAGAAATGCACTGAGCTAGGCTCCTGCAACTACCTTGCTCTATGACTTTGGGTGAGTTACCGCCTCTCTATGGCCTGATTTCTATTCTCTGAAATGGGAAGGTCTGGACTGAATGATTATTAAGGTCCCCTCCAGCCATTATAATCTATTATTAAAAACTTGGGAAACATGGTAGTATTGGCTGTTGAACAATGTGAATGTACTTTAATGCCACAGAACTATACACTTAGTTCTCTAGCTGTGATTTTACTTATTCAGATGGATGTAATTTGAATAGCTGTTATATGATAAAAGAACAATAAAGATTTTTTTAAAAGAAATGGCAAATTTTATGCTGTATATTTTACCACTATGGAAAGTGAAAAGTAAGGCTGGGGCAGAAACATTGGGAGCTCAAGGCTAGCCTGGGCTATGTTAGCAAGTTCCAGGTCAGCCTAAGACCTTATCTCATTTTTTTTTAGTTAGTGTACAACCTAATGGGCTTCATTATGACATTTCCATATATGCATATCCTTGTACACTGCTCATGTTCACCTCTTCCATTACCCTCTCATGACCACCTCCCCCACTAATCCCCTTCTTCCCCACCAATGGTCCCCCTTCTGCTTGCATGTCTTGTGTGTGTACATATATTTATATATCATACATATGTAGATATATCTCTCCAAATTTTGCCTTTGAGAGAAAAACATATTTCTCTTCCTTTCCCCCATTAGCCTTTCTTATTCCTCTTCTCCTCTCTTTAGTTCCCTTTCTCTCTACACACATTCCCCCTTCTAGTTTCATGACATATATATTAAAATATTGAATATTTATTGAAATCTAGCATCCACATATGCAAGAAAATATGTGATGATTTTCTTTCTGGGTCTGGCTTACTTCACTTAAAATGATTATCTCTGAAAAGTAAAAATAAAGCAAAAATAGATGAAATAATTTTTAAGTAATTAAAATTTTTAAAAAGAACCTAGAAAGCAAAACCATACTCTGAGCAGTTCATAATTAGAATTGCTGAAAATTCATATGCTTCCACAAGAGGCCTCTAGGCTTTGCTTTTATTTCTTTATTTTTAATCAAGTAGTCCTTGATCCCTAAAGAAACATTCAGGTACAATTGACAGCAGGCTATTAAAAGAAAAACTTTTCATAAAATAATAACCCTTTCAGTATTGTAATGCTTCCCCATTCACCACTTGAGTCCCATTTGTATATGTATGGTTTCACAATTTGAGCCTTACTTTTATACAACCTGGTCAAGAAAGATGAAACCTGGACAAAATCTCACTCTCAGAAGAGCAACTACTATCATTTCTTCCTGCTGTGTAAACTAAGCAACTAGACTATGGCTTAAAGACAGGGGGATAAGTTTATTATCTTTTACCAGGTGTTTCAGATCCTAGGGAGAAGCCTCTGCACTGAAAATCAATACAAGATTTTTCAAGGTATTCAGTTTTGTCACTTGTCTGGAGACAGTGACCTCAGAAAAGATGAACTGCCTTACTTCTTTTTCCTCCTTTTCTGTGCATGCTGCCCTTTAAAGGTATGCTCTTTATGTCATAAATTCAAAGGTTGCTTTTATGTCCAGTGGGGTGGAGGGAGGAAGCTGGATATTTTTTAAATGGTGAAATCTGTCAAAGTCCCAAAGGCTCTTGTGATACAAATCAGGTCACCCTATACAGCCTGAGCCCCCAATTCCACAGGGGAAATAAAACCCATTTATAACTCAAAGTAACTAGCAGTAATAGGTCAATGCACTTGATTGGTCATGAACCAATTATAGCAGACACACTGCCTGGTGCCCAAAGGATGAGAAAGAGGTGGGGGGCACCTAGGCCTGGCCTAATCCTTACTCTCCTAGCCCTACCTCCCACCAGCCACCAGATACAGGCAGGAAAGGGATGTCGCTTGCCCACCCTACTTCATCCTGCTCTGAACCGGCCAAGGGATATCTTAGAAGTCCCACTCCTACCCCTTTACCCCACCACATGATGATCTACTGAGATTCAGGCTCCCAGTACAGTAGAAATTATTTAGACATGGCCTCTGCCATTCTAACAGCTGTACTGGCATTTGCTATCTCTGAATGCCATCCCCACAGCTCCCTCTCTGGAAGGACACAGGTTTTGAAATTCTCTTCCATCCCCACTTTCTCTGAAAGAGTAGGCAGGCAAGAGGAAGAATAGATGTGAATTTAGCAATAAAAGACACAACAGGAGATAAAAGGGAGAGAGGACACATCCAAACAGTTGATTCAACCCATGAGGAAACTGAGGACTCAAAGCACACAGTTAAGAAGAACATGGAACATTCTGTACAATTTTTGGAGTGGCTGACCGCTTTGAGAAAAGCTACGGACGCTGCTACCCAAAACAATGAAGGTTTAAATATTTCTAGGGGGCCTATGACTGTTTCTATGACAAAGTTTCCCCAACTTGCCTGAAGATAAGAATCATCTGAACACTTGTTTTCAATTCAGACTGTCAGCCTCTCTTCTGAAAGTTCTAATTGAGCAGGTCAGAGGAAGGAGTGTTTTGATTTGGTTTTGCTTTTAAACTCTACAAGTGATTCTTAATTTTCAGGCAAGTTTTAGTAACACAGCTCTGGGCAGATGGTCTCTAAACCAGTTGTGCATTAGAACCACTTGAGGGGCTTTTTAAAAATTATATACCCCTCCCTCCACAGCTAAGGATGTAGCTCAGTGGCAGAGCACTTGCCTAGCATGCACAAGGCCTTGGGTTCAATCCCTAGTGCCACAAGAAAAGTGTATATACAGCTTCCTAAGGCTCCCACTCAGGTCTATTTAAATCAGATTCTCACGGTGAGGGACGCATATAGTGGGAGATGATGCTTATGTCCAAACAGGTTCAAGGCCCACAGATTCAGTTCTCCCTGGACCACAGATTAACACCTGTGTATGATGTCTGACTCCTTCCAGGTTGTCTAATTGACAGTTTGGCCTGTCAATTAGACAAGGCCCCAATACCTATAAGATGCCCCAAGTAACATGCTCCTGGAGACACCGCCAACATGGAGCAGAGTGTTTCATGCCCCACAAGTCTAGTTCCCAGAAGTAAACTTGCAAAATGTGAGCTCCATGAAGGCAAGGGATGGGTATCTACCTGTTCTGCTCACAGCTGTATTCTCAGTGACCAAAGCATCAGCTGACAACTAGGTTTAATAAATAAATCAACAGATAAATTAATTAAAACGTTAATTAGTAAAACTGAAATCCCTTAATTTGGGGTTAACTGTCAAGACAGAAGTGCAAACCTATTTCTACTGTTTCTATTGCCACAAGCCTTCCAATAAGAATCCTCTAACTTGATTAAAGAATATGAAAATCACTATTTTAGTAACATTATCATACTATCATAGACCAAATTCTAAGTAGCATTTTTCCTTTGGTGCTTTCTATCTATTATCCATTCAATCTGAAATGATGCTACCTCAAAATGAGGATTTTTTTTAATGTTTGCCTTTCTTGCTGGGCACCATGGCACACTCCTATAATCCCAGCAACTCAGGATGCTGAGGCAGGAGGACCAGGAGTTTGAGGCCAGGGCAGCCCGCACAAATTAGTGAGACCCTGTCTCAAAATAAAAAATGAAAAAGGGCCTGGCGGTGGAGTTCAGGGGTAGAGCACTTGCCTAACATGAGAAGGTCCTGGGTTCAACCCCCAAGTACTGCAAAAGAAATTTATTTTGCTTTTCTCAGTCTTAGCTCTCTTCAGAAAATACCAAGCTGAGAGCAGAGGTAGCCCTTCCCACCCCAGAAGCCTTGGCCCCAGGTGCCAGGAGGGTACAACAAGAAAAAAGCCATAAAAGCAACTTTTGTGATTTACCTCCCAGCTCAACTCACTTCGAACCACAGTAGAACCTATATGTGCATATTCCCTGGCTTTGGTTACGGCTATGGGGAAGGCAGAGGCAGAATGGCTTTCTCCCCAATTTTGGCCAAAACTGTAAATACGTCCCTTTTCTCTGCTTTGTATCTTTTATGCCATTTTCTTTTGATACCAAAAGCAGTCGGACCCAGAGCCAGGCCTTATGGCTGGGGGCTCTAGTAACAGATCCTTAAAATAATCATGTGAGAGAATTTTAGCTGTCTTCATTTTGGAGTAACTGGGGCTTAGAAAGGTTATTTGCCTAGGATCATTCAGCAAATAAGTACAGGAACTCAGATGTGAACCCAAGTCTCTAAAATCTACACTTTCCTCCATGCAATCATTTCTACATGGAAGATGGCCCACTGTAGAGTAGCTATTGCATCCCAAGGTAAGTTAGCAGTATTAAATTCAGCTAGATTATTGCTATCATTCTAAGAGATTTGGGTATATAGTCTTAAAGGCATTTAAGGAACTCTACAAGGGATGCTGAGCATTATCATTAGGTAGCACACTTATTGAGCACCTGCTTTGTGAAAAGGATTCCTCAGGAAATTACAATCTAGTAGGGTAGAAAAGACATTAGCAGGTCAAAAATTAAGCATGAGGTATAACCACAGTAACTCATGGATAGTGCCAGATGGCTGATCCAGAGGCCCAGTGCAGGGAGCCAGCAGCTCCTGCTCAGAGGACAAAAGACTTCCTGGAGGATGAAAGACTTCCTGGAGGACACAAGTTAAGCTTGTACTTGAAGAGTCATAAAATGTGGAAATAATAAGGGCAATATAAATCAATGAATGACAGGAACCAGAGAAGAAAAGCCATCTTGAAGATAATCAATAAGCAATACTTTGTTTATATTACTTTTATTACATTATCACTAATATAACCATATATGCCCATTGTAGAGAAGACAGAAAATATGAATAAAAACTATAAATCTCTAAACCAACCACGCAAAGGTTCCTTTTGTGAGGGGGTGTGTTGCTGGGGATGGAATCCACAGCATGGAGCATGCTAAGCAACAACTCTACCACTGAGCTGTATTTCCAGCCCTTTGCATACATTCTTACAGGATTTATTCTAAGCATATTTGTGGTATATTTATTCTACCTCTCCAACCTTTTTGCATATAGTCTTATACAATTTATGCTCCAAACATTGGTGATATATTTATTTAGACATATGCATAGTTGTCTACTTTTAATTTCCAAGTTACAGATTTACACACACATATATGCATCCCTGTGTGTACTACTATAAAGTACAAACACTGTGCAGCCCAGTCAGAAAAATTTCTCAGCACAAAATTACCATCTGTCCTTTGTAATACCTAAATCTACACTCAGTACGCACACTAAAAAATGCAGATTAATGACAGAATAACAACCTAACATATCATTTAGAAAAATAAGTATAGTACGTTCCATACGATTCTACACACATAAAGATAATTATTCATGTCTATGTGTGTATTACAGCATGCACAGAAAAAAGACTGGAAGGAAAATCTCAGAAAGTTAATCTAGGACTTAATTCATAGGTGATATTTTCTTCTCTATGCCTTTATGGTGCTCCAAATTGTCCCCAGTGAGCATGCATTACTTTGTAATCTCAAAAAAGCAATGCAATGAAACATAAGCAAACTAAAAGCACACAAATAAATTCAGAACAGCAGTGGGCATTCTGCTCAAGATACATCCTCTCCTCGGTTTTGGAAAAGCTACAAACAAATTAGCATTAACCAGAAGACAAGAGAATACAAAGCTCTTGTTGGCCAAGCCATGACTTCAAGCTCTGACTGGAATCCTGGCCTTCAGTGTCAGTCTTTGAGGAACCCAGGGGGTGGGTCAGGTGTATAAAGAACAAGGACCTTGGGGGTGGGGTGACTCTCTCAGCCCCATCTGGCGGCCAACCTCCTGCTGTGGCAGCCATCATCTTAATACAACCTCCTACTAGCTGCAAAGCACTCCCAGGCTAGCCCTGAACACCCCAGGTCTGCACCAGAGCACTACACTCTAACCCCCTGCTGGGGGCAGCCGCCTGCACTGCCCAGCCCAGACACCCTGGCCCCAGACAGGCTCTTTCTGGCACCTCCACCCTAGCCAGCAGCACCAGGGGCACCCGGGGCAAGTGGGCAAAGCCTTCTGCTGCCCGGAAGGAGCTTTGTCATGCCCGGCACCACGCAGCCCCTCTCCAACTTTCACCTTCAGTGACACAACTTTTCCATGTTTCTTTTTTAGGCAGCAGCTACATCACGAGGCTAATGAGCACACTGGGGTTTGTAATAAACCCGCCTGCCAGATACATGGCAACTGAGGGACGCTAGTTGACCAGAGCGTACAGTGTTACTGCCTAGTTCCCAGCTACTTGGAAAACAAATGCTCCCTGGAATGAGAGCATCTAAGGAGTGCCCTGCCCTGTTTCCAGGAGAATGGCTCCAATTGTTCCCAGAGCTCCGAAAACCACCGCAAATCCAAGGGCTCTGGGAAGCCTTAATGTTTGATAAACCCCTCCAGGGGGGGTGGCAAGCACACACACAGAATCAAAGGCAAAATAAGCAGGCCTAGTCACAATACTTTCAAAGTCATAGTTGAAAGAAGATTCTGAAAACATCTATGGGCATATTCAAGAACTGCACTCAACGTGCCTTCTTTAGGTTGTTTACTTGTACTTTTAACAGCAAGATAAATATTTTAAGAACTGAAGCTGTTTACTAAACCTCAGTTCCAGAGCAGTCAAAATGCTACCTACATTATTTGGAGGGATTTTAGAGAACTTGGTTTTATGTTTGTTATTAAACTTACCTATAGCCATGCAACAGACCCATCACTGTTAATTACAGCTGTTAAACATAGGTTCCTGCAGCACACAGAAACACTACATGATTTCCAACTTTGAGAACTATAATTAATATGCTCGTTCAAGGCAGTGTCTCTGTTAACAAGATATATTTTTGGAAATATTATCTAACTGAAGGCAGCATAAACACTATAAAAAATAAAGCTCACAATTTTTTCCATTTAGAATTAGTTACATAATGAGTAGCAAAAAGCTTCTTCCGTGGAACTACACGTTAAGGAAGTGGGGGAGATTTCTTTCACTGCAGTGAAAGTAGCTATCAAGGGAGAAAATTCAGAAATGAGAATCCTCCAATTAGCCCAGCACACCCAAAGGAAACCTATTTGGTTAATAAAAACCACTGACATCTGTTGACAAGAAGAGGTGGGAGGGAAGAAAGGAAAGAGGGAGCAAGAGGGAGACAGAACTGGGAAGGGTTGAGAAGGGAAATGAAACATATGATTCTGATGAGAGACAGACTGAAAGCATATGCCATGTAATGGGAAAATAAAATAAACAAGTGGAGTCTTACTCCACAGTGAATTAAGAGGAAGTGCAATCTTGAGAACACAGGTGAACAAGCCCCAGATATAATTCTGGGAAAAAAGTACCATTGTTTTCAAACTAACCAAAACTTTAACCTTGAAGGCCACAGTCACAAGGCCAGTAGCCTGGAGCAAGAGCTCAAGAGAATGGGCAAGTGGCATGAAACCCACAAGGGAAAGTGAAAAGAAAGTTAGAATATACGAGAACACACAACGGGGACAGAAAAGTTACCTTTATGACAGGATAGGGTTTCTTTTACCTCTGTATGCCAAGGCCCAGCACAGCACCCTATAAAGAAGTCACTTAAGAAACAGACATTTGTTCAACTCAACAAAGACCATAGTACCAGAGTAATCCATGTGTGGGCACACTCTTCCAGGTTATATCCACGTTGGTGAGTAGAGGTCATTTTGTCTTTGTGCCAACCTGGATTTGAAAGGAATCAACTGTGTTGGCTAGGGAAGCAGTACGACATAGTCCTTAGGAGGTGAATTTTTAGCCAATTAAATGTGGCTTAAATCCTCATTCCACCATCTTGCTGAGTGACCACAGGATGATCTCCCTCTCAGAGATACAACTGTTTCATGTGTCAAATGAGAAGAATAATATGCATACCTATCCTCCATAACTTGTTATAAAGATTTCATGTTTCATGTCAAACCCCTGGCATATAGTCAGTGCTCAGAAAATACTATTATTTTTAGGACCCCACCAATATTACTTCCCAATGTATCTAGGTGTTAGAAAGTCAACCATTGATGATTGATTCATCTGAATTAAAATTCGGCCTCTGGTAATCCTTAGTTATAAATGTTCCCAGGCATCCATCTGATTGAGTCACCAAGAGGCCCTGACAGACCCTTTCTATATCGTGCTGCCTTCTGATATGACAACAAAAGAAGAAGTGAATATAGCACAGACCAATGACTCTTTGCTTTTTGACACAGGGTCTCACTTCAAACTCATGATCCTCCTACCTCTATCTCTGGAGTGCTGGGATTACAGGCATGTTCTACCATGCCTAGCAGGACAAATGACTTTTAACAGGTACAGGGTACATGCATTCAACCATCATTTATTAATGACAACTCCAAGTACTATGCTAATAATTTGAAATCCACTAGCCATGTGACCTTATACAAATCTGACCTTCAATTTTCTCATCTCTAAATCCATATTCTGCTGGGTACCATGGAACATGCCTGAAATCCAGTGACTCAGAGACAGTGCAATTAGGTGAAACTCTGTCTCAAAAATAAAAGCGGGGGCTGGGAGTGCAGTGTAGTGGTACAGCATTTGCCTTGCATGCGCAAGGCCCTGAGTTCAACCTCCTAGCATTGAAAATAAATAAATAAATAAATAAATAAATAAATAAATAAATAAATAATTCCCATATGCTATATACTAGTAGCAACTTAAAGGGCTGGGGTTTAGCTCAGTTGGTAGAGTGCTGCTGCATACTTTCTGAGGACCCAGGTTTGATCCCCAGCACCACAAAAAATGGGAGAAGGATGTGGCAATCCACCCCTGAAACAATCCCAAAACCAGTCACTGAAAACCCTTAGGGTTGCAATAAGTCAGACTGTCTCAAGGGCACTGAACAACAACAACAACATAGTCTAGCCAGGAATAAAACTGTATTAAATGCCCTAGTGTGAGGCAGAGTGGGAGTTTTCCAAGAAACCAGAGGACAAGGAGAAGGGTTATTGACAGAAGGAAGCACACTGAAAGATAAGGTGGCTAGGTGTCAGAAACCAAAGAGTGCATACTGCATGATTCTATTTGGACAAAATTCAAAAATTGGTGAAACTAATATTATAACAGAAATCAAAACAGTAGTTTGCTTTTGATGGAGGAATGACTACAAAGGGGCATAAGAGAACTTTCTAGGGTGACAATAATCTGCGTTGACGTTGGTGTTGATTATATAGGTGTAAATATTTGTCAAAATTCATCATGATACATACTTCAGAGCTGTGCATGTTACTGCAGGTGAACTTTAACTACAAAAAAAGGAAGTTAGATACATACTATTTTTTGTTTGTTCTTTTCCTTTTTGAGACAGAGTCTCACTATATATCTCAAGCTGGCCTGAAACTTGCTATGTAGCTCAGACTGGCCTGAAACTTTTGATCTTCCTGTCTCAATCTCCAGAGTGCTGGGATTATAAACATGCAGGACCAAGTCTGGCTTTTTTTGTTTGTTTGTTTATGTTACTTGGGGGACCTCATACATACTTTGCAAGTGCTCTAAAACTGAGCTGCACCCTACCCCTTTTCTTACTTTTTATCAGGCTTCCTCTGGCCTCAAACTCATGCCTCTACCCCGAGTTGTTGGAATTAAAGGTATGCGCCACTGCACCTAGCTCCAGATTATTTTTGTCTTTAATTGTTTTCTAATTCAGCTCCTGATCAGA
The DNA here is from genome assembly GCA_007922755.1 of Pedetes capensis. Lineage (NCBI taxonomy): Eukaryota > Metazoa > Chordata > Mammalia > Rodentia > Pedetidae > Pedetes > Pedetes capensis. The sequence goes on from VMDO01019890.1 coordinate 22,419, forward strand.
TCTACCTTTTATGTGATTTTTTTCTTTCTTCCTAGGCCCTACTGACAGGATCCAGGAAGAAGGACAGGTATTCACAACTGGGAATTCCTTTGGGTCAAATAGCAGCTGTCCAGAAAAAAAGCCTATGTCTCTGTAGGTAGGCCAAGCAAGTGACCCAACTGGGCCAGGCCCATTATTCTCCTCTGGAACGTCAACCAAAACTATATACCAGCAGAAGCCAAGAGCATGTTCAGATTTAAAAGAATCAGCAAGGACAATTACTGTCCTCTTCCCTTTGCCTGTAGGGAAGGTCATTGGCCAGTGATACTGATACCATTTCCATTTGAAAATTAATGGCAAAAGTAATTTCAAAGGGCAGAGGCGAGAGTAGGTCATGAGAGCTGCGTTACAGTAATCTCAACATACAGTGACTGTAATTTAGGCTTAATGTTTATTGCAGCCCAGATCTCTTAAGAGAACAGTCCTTCATATTTTGATCCTTCCCCAAGAATCAGGAATTTATCTTTTTATTTTTTATTAATAAATATTAGTGGGGTACAGAGTAGTAAAGCTTTTGCTATTTCCATTGTGTACCTATTATATTGTTTTTGGCTATAGTTTCATCAACTTACATAATTTATGAAACACTTTGATTAATATGTGGTAAAAATCATATGCAGTTATTGGTGATAAACCTTCTGTCTTCAGGGTTAATACCCTAGAAAACATTGCTGTCTCAAAAATATTGACCATGCGATTCAAAGTGAAATTGGACGTGATGGCTGGAAGGGTCTTCATATTGACTACTATATTTCACTTTCTTTAGAAAACTAGTACAGTTACCTGGAAATCCACACCCCTAAAAATGATTCATCAAGATACAACATTCAGTTGGGCATAGTGGCACATGCGGAGGCAGGGGGATCAGAAGTTCAAGGACAGCCTGGGCTATATAGCAAGTTAAGGACCAGCTTTTGAAATCTGCCTAGTGAGACCCTGGCCCCAGCAAATAAAGATATGACATTCAACAAAGTGAGAAAATGCTATGTTAAAAATGTCAGAATTAGCCATGGGATAAGCCTCCCATTTGAATGGAGAAAGCGGGTGGGGTGACAACAGGAGAAAAATGTCAGAAATAAGATTTAACTGAATTTGTAGAACTGGTGCATCACAAATAGATAACCTAGATTTCAGGTTGATGAAGACTAAGATGAAACACATTACAAAGGACAGTGTGACAGAAATCCACTCTTCAGCCTGTGCTGATAAATCCTGGAGATGGTGCATATTCTGAATAGAGAAATGTGAATTGGTGACTACAGAAAATGAGTTATGCAGACGTTTGCGTTCTGTACTAGTTGTTAGAACCATATTATGTGCCTAATCTTCACATTTCAGAGGTAATGTTAAGCACAACACAGTAATAGACATAGAGGCTCCCCTTTGCCCATCATACTTTAATTCATGTGTTTTTTCTGCTGTGAATTGTTTAATCTTGACAATTATTTTCCATTCCTTTCTAATTTCACAACTCCAAAAATATAAGCCATGATGAAGCAGACACGAAAAAAAAAAGCTTTTTATTGGGTAGATTTGAAGAGCTGCAACACATTCTGGTTGTTCTGTGTTGAGTGTCATTCCCAGAATGAGGAGTTGATTTGGACATAAAACAGCACAGCTGCAAAGAGACCCGAAACGCTAACAGTTTCATCTTCCTACTCAGGGCCTCACAAATGAGCCTTCCAGTTTAACCCCCCCCCAAAGTCTGATTCCAATTCCCTCCCCAGTCCAGCCAATTTTCAAAGTCACTATACATTCATCTCCCTGCCATTTACAAGGACCTCAACCCCTTCCCTCACCGCACAGCTCACACTGTGCTTCTCACTTGAGCTGTAATCTAACATGCATTCCCACTGCAACTTCACTCACATCACCAGCCCTAGGATACAGCTTAACTCCTTTTAATGACTTGAACTCTACTCCAAAGAGACCTACAGAAAGCAGTGCTAATGTAGGGAGAAGATATGTTATCTATATCCCACGCTTCAATCAGCTCCTGATTCTAGTTTTAGCCTCTGTCAATACAGAAGCCATACACATCCAGAAATAATAGAAGAGGATCTGGGGACATTGTGTACTCATCTCTCAAGAACAGGCAAACATTTCTGATTAGAGATTGACTCAGTCCTGAGGCTGTGATTACCACCGTCAGCACAGAAGAGACTACGTGACTTATGACAACTGTCCATAAGACCACAGGTCCATGATGACAAAATGAAGAAACAAGTTCCTACATGAGTAATAGATAATGACTGTTACTTTTAAGGAAGAGATCACCTACATCATGATTTCATGTCAGCAAAATACCTCTAAACACCTGCTTTGCCTGGCCCAAGGATAAAAGTAAACCACCAAGACCAAGATGATCTTTGAGAATGGCATTCAGGACTCCAGCCTTGATATGCTGGCTGCCTGACCACAATGCCCTGGCCTTCTTGGGTAAGGTAGAAATGGTATTGGAAAAGGCCAGGAAGTGAACAGAAAATGAGCTATGACCATAAATGCGTGTGAGCACCACAATCCATTACAGCAACAGCTGTGCAAGTGGCTGGCTTGGACTATGCATCGAATTGTCCTCCATTGACCAGCAGCCAGCATGAGGCCAGTTCTGTTACTAGCACACTCAAGAGATCCCACAGCCCACATGGCCATAAAACTTGCCTGAATGCAGTGGCTGTGGGGCTAAGCACAAAGGAAAGTATTGTTGAAATCAAGTACCCAACTCCAGCCGTGTAGCTACAAACCAAATGACAGATTTGGAATCGACAACTGGCCAGCACTTTTACTTGATCCAGATTTAGTTTTATGTGCAGCAGGCTACAAGTTTTCCAATGCCACAGGAACACAGTTTCAGTACACCACACAGAGCCTTAACTGAGTGCTTTTCCAGCAGAGGACTGCTGAAAAGATCCTACATGACAAAGTGGAGAAGAGTGAATCAAACGCAGGCAAATATATGCTTGAACAAACAAATGTTATACTTTCTTCTTCCCCAAAATGGAAATAGATCCTGGGGTTGAAGAGCTGCATGACCCAAACTGTATCCACATCTGACAATTCAAAATTTTATGCAAAGTTTCTGGTTGCAAAAGAGACTGAAAAGTTTCAAACAGAATCAAGTTCCCTGTCCTACTTCATAAACAGAAAAGTCTATCCTAACTGGCTTCATTACTGAAAATGTTACCTAAAAGATCATTGTCCATTGCTGGCCTTGACTTCAGTGAGTTGAAGAAAATGTCATTTAAAAAGACAATCAGCTCCGGGCACGGTGGCACATGCCTGTAATCCCAGCGGTTGGGGAGGCAGAGGCAGGAGGATCGCAAGTTTGAGACCAGAGGCAGTCTGCATAATTTAGTGAGACCCTGTCTCAAAAAGTAAAAAAATGTGCTGTGGTTGCAGCTCAGTGGTCCAGCACTCACAAAGCATGCAAGTGCAAGGCCCCGAGTTCAAACCCCAGTACCGCAAAAAATAATAATAAATTAAAAAAAAAAAATAAAAGACAATCAGCAATTTATATACTCTAAAAGTCATATTTTTGTTTGTTTTTGAGACAACATCTTGCTACGTAGTCCATGCTGGCCTAAAACTCTAGATCCTCCTGCCTCAGCCCCTAGAGAACTAGGATTACAGGTAAGCACCACCACACCCAGCCAAAGCTATATTTCATACAGCAGTACAAAATAACTTACTGATTAATTACTGATTATGTTTTAGAAACTCCAGAAACACTATACTCTATGATAATCTCCCAGGCAGTGATGATAGGTTGTGGGCTTGAGCCCCAAATGATAGGGTGGGAGGTTGAATTTAAATGAGCAGTAGGCTCTGAAAACATTATGAAATTCATTCAAGCTGTTACGGAATTGTTTGACTTGATTCATTCATTTGTCACAGCATTGTTCAAAATTAAATGTGTGTATACTTGAATAATCTATTAAATGTTCCTATATCTTGCTATGTCACAAAGAACATGCTAATGAATACCTTACCTTAAAAAACTCAAATACGACCTATATGTAGGGTTGTTGTTGTTATTGTTAGGTGCTCTCCAGTTGGGTGTGAGGCTTAGCAACCCCGTATACAACAGAATGAAACACTGCCCAGCACTGTGCCATGCCCAGCACTATGTCAGTGCTTCTCTGCTCTTCATAGGGTTTTTAATGACTGTTTCAGGAGTGAGCTGCCAGGTCCTTCTTCCATTTTTGCAGGGCTGGGTATCGAACCCAGGGCCTCAGAGAGCACAGATCAGCACTCTACCAACTGAGCTAAACCCCAGCCCACAACCTATATAGGAAATTTATATATAAAAATAAACCTCTTCATGAATATAGTCAATGTAAATAAACTTTATTGGCTACAAAGATGAAAAAACCTTGTACCTTTCATCTCTAACACAGTCTTTAAAATTTAGTCATATAAGACTTTTCATATACTTCAAAGGAGAAAATACTAATGACTATTACACATTCACTGTTTTTAAAATGCTCTAAATTCAATAACCAACAGAAAGGCTAGAATGGCAATCTTGTTCCTAACCGTCGGAAGATCCCCATCTCCTCAGGAAATTAAACTCCCTTAATAGTTGCCTTATGAAATTAACTTATTCTAATTACAACCACAATTTAAGTGCTAGTTACACAATTCTTACAGAGAGTTATGCGGTTTCAAATGTGGTGACTCAACATAAGAAAATGTCATGACATATGCCTAGTAAAAATTTTCATTCTTGAGTTACAGCAACCTGTCCTAGTGTTTCCAGACTTGTTAATCCATTCTCAACAACTGCAAATTATATTACTAAAGCAAAAAGTCATTTTCTATGAGTGAATTTGGGCTCAGGACCCCTCAAAGATAGCTTGAAATAAACCTTAGGTAACCAGCTGATGGAAATCAGGAACCAAAGCTGCAGAAACAGACTTGAAACACTCCCAAGTTCAGAAGGGGAATGACTTGCCTACATCAGTTAGATGATAAGATTTTCAATTCCATTCATCTCTCTGGGTCCTCCATGAAAAGCAAAACCTACTAACTGGGGCTGTGGGTGCAGCTCAGTGGTAGAGCAGCTATTGACATGTAGGGTCCTGGGGGAGTTCCAACACTACAAAAAATCTTAATGACCCTAAAGTATTTGACTTTATCATATGAAGGCATATTTGAGACTTGGGAGGAGGACCTGGCAACCCCCTCCCAAAAGTCAATCTGCCATTGAAAACCCTATGAACAGCAGAGAAGCACTGACAATAGTGTTTCCCCTGTGGTACAGAGGGTCACTATGAGTCGGATACCGACTCGACGGCACCTAACAACAACAACAACAATTAGGAAAGCCCTGGAAACATACAGCAGTTCTACTTTCAAAACTTACTGCTGCGATTAATTTGTGCCCCTGAAATGGCCAGCACACCTGTGTGGGTTTGAGGGCCTTGAATTGTAGCCTGCAGCTGAGCCAGCTGCACCATGAACCCACCCTTAGGGCCACAGATCCAACTCCACACACAAACTTCAGGAGCCACTCCCCAACCACTTTGTCAAGTTGGAAGAGAAAGGGCTCCATTTAGAACAAGGATACAGGCCCTGAGCTGAACACTTTGGCAACTTTCCGCGGGGGAGGGCTGGCGCTGCCCTAGAATCTCCTGGGAAAGCAGCTCTATGAGATGGGTAGAGGGGAGGAGGACATGAGAAAAAGGAATAGGCAATGGAGTGGGAGAGCAGGGGGCTCCAGGGCTCAGGGAGGAATTGAGGCTCCTGTTGGGGCTTCCTGGCTGCAAACCCACTTCTGGAGCACGGGCTCGGCCTGGGGTGCTGAGGTTCAGGGTGCCTGGGGCCCTCAGGGCCAGTCCAACGCACTCCAGAGTCTACTTCGTGGCCATTCTGGACACTTGCACCTAAAGCACCTGCCTTTCCCCACTGCTCTCGGTGCCTCTCCCTGCATCCTAGGCTTCAAGGCTGCTGTCTCCAATTCACACTCGGAGCTAAGCTGGCTTCTCAGGAAGGCAACTGCTAGCACTGGCGGGTAGGCAGGAGGGGGGACGCCCCTTCCTTTCCCTGAGTTCCCCCCAGCCTGAGCCCCACTCGGCTGCGCCTCCCCAACCCGCCTGTGGGAGGCCCCAGGCCGAGACGCGCACTCCGGGGAACCCGCGACCAGGTGCCCCGGGCCAGGTGGCTAAACCCCAGCGAGCTGAGGGAGGGAACTGCCCCCTCCCGCGGACGCCCGCTCCGCTAGGCACTAGTGGCAAGGGGACAACAGCCTTTGTTCTCCTGGGGCTTGGTGAGGCTGCGCTGCCTAGGCGTAGCGCGGGCGGCGCCGGGACCCGGGGTTGCTCACTTTTGCACGAGGAGTGTGGAAGGGTGCAAGCGCCTGCCTCCCCAGAGGGTGGGTAAGGAGTTGGGGAGTCAGGGGGGAGAGGGAGGAAAGGAGGCTGGGGGGAGGGGTTCTGCATCTCGGCCACGCTCTTTGTTTGCATTGGGGGCAGGGAGAGGGGGTTGAAGATGGGTTTGAGCTTGGGTCCGGAGAGCGGGGCAAATCACTGAGTATGTCACCATGTGCACCCGCGCAGCACGCATATGCACACTTGCGCACACGCACACACAGGCACTCGCACACACAGGCGGCCCGCCGGTAGCAGGCGGCGCGGGATGCAGCAGCTTCGTCTGCCCGCAGCGCCACCACGGTGCGTTCACAGGGGGAGCGCAGGAGGCTGGAGGCACTCGAGGGGCGCCAATTCCGCGAGGAAGGAGGCAACGGGGTGCCAAGCCTGAGTCCCCCAGCGGCCCCGGACCCGTCTTCCTCGCCCGGGGTCGCAGAGGTCATGGGCAGCTTAGGCTCCGGAGGGAGCCAGGGAGCCCGCGGAGGGCGGCGCACACGCAAGGGGGCGAGGGCAGCGCAGCGCAGGGCCACGGGGGGGACTGGGCGGGCGGGCGGGCTTACCCTTAGAAGCATCTTTCTCCTCTTTGGGCTTGGTCACCTTTCCACTCATAGATCCCAGCTTGCTTGACCGGGGGCGCCCAGGAGCCAGAAGTCCTCGCCGAGCGGGCTGGACTTGGAAGAGCGCTTCTGGCGACTAGTCGCGACCGCGACCGCGAGCTCTCCTCGGTGTGGCTCGGGGCGGAATCCGCCTTTCGCCGCCGCCGCCGCCGCCGCCGCCTGCGAGAGAGTGGGGAGGAAGGCAGAGGGGTGAAGGAGGAGCCGCCGCCGTCAGCCCGGGCGGCCGGCCGCGGGAGGAGCGACTCGCCGCACTCCAGAAGTGAGGAGACAAAGCGGCGCGGCGCTGCCTCCGCGCCCCGCACGCCCGCAGCCAGCCGCGCGCTCGCCGACCTCGGGCCGCCCAGGAGGCGCGCCCGGGACTCCCCGGCTTCGCCGCCCGCCTCCCCGGGCTCCGCGCGGGGCGGTCGCCGCGCCCGGAGTTGTCTGGGTGGGGGCTGCTGGCTCCTGCCTCTCCCGATCTGCCGCGGGCCGCCACGCCAACTCAAGCAAAATCAAAGCCCGAGGGAGGCTTAAAATACAAGCAAAACAAAGACGAAAATATGCACTTAAAAATAACGAGCCTGCCCAGAAGGGAAGTGTGTGCACATGTGACGGCCAACGTGCGAGCCTCTTACACCGCAGGGCCGTCGCAAGCGCAGGGGCGCCCCTTTCTCCGCTTGATCCATTCCTTTGGGGGCCTGGGATTTTGCCCAAAGAGGGGCCCGAGTTGTGGGCGAGCAGAAGGGCGGGAAGCGGCGGCTCTTACCTGCGCTCTCTCCCTGCACCCACACCCCCCGCTGGAGCTCGGCTCTTCCCTCGCTCGCGCTCTCCTTCCAAAGAACTCTCAAGTCCCAAAGAGCCGCGAAGCCACACCGCGGCGCATTCTATATAAACGGCAAGGTGTGGGCACGCGGGGGGCGGGGGCCTGCGAGGGCGGGGCCCCACAAAGCCGCCTGCCGGCTGTAGTAAGAGGAGAGCTCGGCAGGGGCGCGCCGACGTCAAGGCGCAGCTTGGCAAAGCGCGTGGAGCCCAGGGGAGCGCGGGCCCCTAGGGCGCTACGTGAGCGAACTAGCGCTGAGGGCCGCGCGCATCGAAGCCTGGCCGCCCCTCCGCCCTTGTTGCACCTGCCTTTCCGGCTGTGCTGCCCAGGCCCGCGCTGGTCACCACCTATACTTTGGGGGACATCTCTGTTGGCAACTGCACGCACCGAGCAGGGGAATCTCAGTCTCAGAGTCTGTGACTCTTCACCTCTGGCGAGCTGCCCAAGTTGAGCCAGCCGGACTCTCGGAGAAGGGCGCGCTGGGAGCTGGGCGTCCCTAGGGCAAAGAGTAAACTGACCAGAGGCGCCTGACACCTCCCACCACCACACCCTGGCCCCTCCTCCTAGGACTGGTCCCTCTTGTTGGTAAACTTGCCATGAAGGGTCCTCATCCCCCGGTTGACCAACCCCTGTGTAGGGTGATGCGGGATCGGCAGGGAGTGCTGGAGAGGGATTAGTAAACTCAACTTGTTGCCTGGAGCATATTTGTGACACACCCCATGAAGATTCTTGAAGATTAGAATTAAAAGGAGAACTGCTCAGAAACTGTACAAGGGCGATGGGGTAGTCAGAAATCAGCCCCTGGGGTGTCCTAGGAAACCTTTTCCCCTACTGCCCTTTTTGTAGGTGGTGACCAGCATGGCCTGGACACTCTGTTGAGGGGCTTGGAGTGGTTGGTAGCAGAATTTGGTCCACATAGCTATCCATTCATCAGGCCATCGGCTTCATCCTGGCCATGGAGACACACTAGCCTGTCCCATGCAGAAAATCCGGTTCCCCTCATCCCACTCAACCCCACCCGCTCCTTAATTCAGTTTCGTTAATAGCATTAAAGCAGGCGAAAAAATCATATAGATGGATTAGTCCTACTGAATCCCAGGCAGTAACTCAATTACAAGAGCCTGCTGTGGCTTTCAAGACCAGGAGTGTGGGCTGCCCCTGCTGCCAACCGGGGTCTAAAGGTCAGCAAACCTCTAAACTTAATTTGCAGCTTCCATGCTCAGTCTGGGAGGAACTGGAGACCTGTATCCCTTGTAAATAATATCTAATAATCTGGAGCTTGATGACACAATGTAATTATCCAACTCAAGTTTAGACCATTAATATCAAGTAGTCTGGGAAGGAAGGAATTTTTCTTCAAATGATGGGAACTCAAAAGGGGTGCAGATTTGGATAGGTTTAGAGGCAAAGGCAAGAAGAAAGGGGGCAGAGTTCCTCAATAATTTACACCCAGTAATACTTATTATTCACTTAGCACCTAAACCTGTGCCAAGCAGGGTACTAAACGTTTTACATCATTATCTTATTTCGTCTATACAACCACCTTAATAAGTGTTGGTACCCATGTTATATCCATTATTCAATTGAGAAAATTGTGACAGAGTTTAACTTTTTTGGTTTGTTTTGTTTTTTGAGACAGGTTCTCACCGTGTAGCCCACACTGGCCTCAAATTTGTGATCCTCTTGCCTCAGCCTCCCAGGTGTTGGGATTACAGGTGCATGCCACCATGCCCAGCTGGAAGTAACTTTCAGAGTTTGCATAGCTAGAAATCACATGGGTCTATCTCTAAAATCAGTGCTCTTCTAATATACACACCCCATCTCTCTGCACTCCTATCAGCTTCTTAAAAAGAGGGAGAGATACATTTCCACTGGACTTCTCTTCAAATCCTAAACGTATACATCTTTCCAGCTCCCTCTCTGCTCCTCTCCTGTATACACATATCATATTATTTGATCACATCCCTCTAGTAAGCAATAAGCCCATGAAACTCATGTGCATGCCATGTGTCTCAGCTTTCCTTCCACATTAAGATTTCCAGAGGGTTCTCTGCACTGATAAGACCCACCCTCTTACCTTCCACGAACTATAAGCAATGGTACCTCAGTAAGGATAATTTCCAGCTGGAAGTCAGACAGCACTCTGTTCCTTAAAAGGCCACTAATAGTCATCATATGGGTAAACCTAGCTTAGTTCATATCCTCCAGGTGAGTTGAGAAGATGTCTGCCATGGACTCACTTTCATTTTTTTGTTTGGTTGTATTTGTTTTGTTTTGTTTTGTTTTTGAGACAGTCTCACTATGTAGCCCAAGCTGGCCTCAAACGTGCCTTCTTCCTGCCTCTGCCTGCTAAGTGCTTAGATTACTGGTGTATACCACAACACCCAGCTGGAAGTAATTGTGAAGCACACATCTCATCCATTCGAACTTTTGAATTCAAATGGTAGATCTATGAATGATATTCATGTCTGATTCAAACCCAGCAGTATTTATCTACATCAAGATTTAAGTTTTCTATCAGAATCTCAGATGAGTTGGCAGATTACTGTAGCATAAGAGCTGGGGGAGAAAATCTCCATAGTTGGCCACCAGAGCAATTTTAAAACATGATTATTGAGAATTGGACAATATGTCCTCCCCCCATGGACCTGGTCATGCTCATAACTCCTTCAGGATATAGTGTATGATGGAAGCAACCCTCTGGTACTTTTAGGCTAGATTACAAAAGGCCATGCAGTTTCTGCCTGGCCCTCCTGGGGACCTAGTTCCCATTTGCTCTGGGAGAAACCAGCTTCTATGGATGAAATTTGCCCACCCAGAGACCACCATACTGAAGAGTTTACATCTAAACTCTCCAGTTGATGGTTGTAGCTGGGCTCCCAAACAAGAGCTAGCACTGCTAGCCATCAAAGCAAGAGATGCATCCAATTGAACAACCGGATGACTGTGGCTTCAGCTGACGCCTTATTGCATCCTCACCAGAGGCCTGTTCCATGCAGAACTACTCTGTGGAGCCCTGCTGAAATTCCTGACCTAGAGAATTGTGATCAAATTTAAATATCTGTTTTTAGCTGCAACTATGGTTTGGGTATACTCTGAGTGTCCTTCAGGTGTCCATTATGATTAAAGACCTGGTCCGCAGGGTGGTAATGTTATGAGGTGGTAGAACCATTGGGAGGTGGGGCCTTGGGTCATTGTGGGTGTGCCTCACCTATGAAGGGGTTGTGGGATGTCAATCTCTTTCTTCTTGTGTTGTGATGTAAGATCTTACACACACACACACACACACACACACACACACACCGCTACCAAGGATGTGACTTTTTGTCCTAATATTCACTCCTGCAATTGCCATCCGCCATCCACCTTACCAGAGAGAAAGCCTGCATCTTGCTGTTTGGACTTTCAGCTTCTAAAACTGAGCTAAATAAACTCTTTCTCTTAACAAAGTTAGCTGTCTCAGGTACTTTATTGTAGTAATGCCAAATTGACTAATATAGGGGCTAAATTTTAGGGTAATATGCTATGTAGCAATAGTAACTGGAGTATCAACCAAAAAGTTCTCCTAATCCTACAAGTACATGCCACTCCACCTTGCAGAGCTAATATCTATTTCCCTTCCACTTGAATCCAGACTGCCCTTGGAACTTGTTTTTACGAATAGAATGGGGCAAAACTGATTCTGTGCCTTGCCTTTAAGAAATTTAGCTGCTCTGCTTCCTCTACAGGGAAAGCCTGCCACCATGTAAGAAGCCACAAACCCCAAAAACCATGTTGTGAGGAAGCCCAAGCTGGCCATATGAAGGGGTCATGTGAAGGAGAACTGAGAAACACAGCTGATGGCAAGAATCAAGGCTCCAGATACATGGCTTCAGTCAGGTTATCCCAACTAGCTGCCACTCATCAAAGCTACAAGCCTCCAGATTTCATGGATCAGAAAAGAGCCATCCCTGCTGCATGGTGTCCAAATTCCTAACTCATGGAATTGTGATCAAAATGGTGGTTATTTTAAGATGCTAAGTTTTGGGGTACTTTATTACATAAGCACTAGATAACTGAAATGAGAATCCAAGAAACATGTTTGGAGCAAGTCTTCTCTGTTCCCTGAGTTTGTCTGATTTAGATCAAAATGGGCTTTGAGGGTAAGGGAAAGTTATAAGACACAGGGATGTCCATGATTTACCTAACAACTTAACACTGAGACCTTTCCAATCTACAGCAAGAAGGTATGTGATTTTTCTGCCTCCTATCAAATTGAACATTTGGGCCATTATAATGTGATGTTGAGATGCCTGTCAAGAATGAACATTTTTAAATATTTTGTCACTTTCCTGTCCAATGGAGAAGGAAACAATGACCTAGAACTTGTTCAAGGATTCAGTCACACATCAAAACAATGGTTATCGCTGGACAGTGTGGACTATCCACCCAGAACCCCTATCACTCCATAGCATTTGGAATTTCCTGTGTCAAGGAGTAGTGAGTGATCAATGTTGGCTTTTTCCTCACAGCATGCTCCTGACTTTTTCTCTGTTCAAAACAACAAACCTAGCCATTGTCTCTCTCCGTAAATGACACACCAAGACTTGGGACAATTTGACTCAGGTTGTTTTGCAGAAGATCTTTAGATTTTGCTCTTGCCTTTATTCTAGTACTTACACTGACAATGGTGAAAGGAAACAGGCAAGAAAATATTATTTCTTGAAAATTCTTGGATATAGTATTAAATTGTGGGCATACTTGCATTTTCCTCTATCTTGACTTCTCTCAACCTGATGTTCCTTGATGACAGAGAGTCTGTGAAACTCTTCTAAGATTAATTCTCCTATCCCCATCTTAAGGTATAACATAGTGCTTGGCACATAAGAGGCAAAATAAATATCCTTCCCCCTTATGATTCCACTTAATTTACTGGGCTTCTTGTCTATATGAAATGTTTATCCAGATTATGCCATTTTATATTCAAAGTAATCCTCTAAGTTACCAAGTATCATTTCCATTTTCCAGATGAGGAAACAAGTTCAGAAAGGTGAAGCAACTTATCCAAGATCACACAGCTAGTAATATGTGCACCCAGGATGATGACTGAAGTAGGTCTTTCTACTTCCAATGCCCTTCTTCCTTCCTCTAATTGCCATGGAATATTTTCTAGTATTATGGAATGATAACTACCTCTAAAAGTTCCCCAAAAGGAAAGCCAAGCATTAGAGAAATATCAGAAGTCTCATAGTCCAACAGACTCCAAAGCTCCCTGCCTGCCTGCCTGAGGCTCTGTTGATTCTGCTTCCAGGTTCAACTGCCCACTCTGCCCAATCCAACCTTCTCATCCTTCCTCTCATAGTTCTTGATCCCTAGTGAATGTCTTCCACCAGAGCCCCCATATGCTTTCAGAGATCCCAAGCTCTCACATCTTCTCTCTGTGTCTCTCCAATCCAGTATTACTTCCCAGGCTTTTGGTAAAGAGAGATTCTGGGACTCTTCCTCTGATGGCTTAAGTGATCACTGTTGCCCATTGCTTTTGTCTCTGATCTCTCTGTTATCTTGGATATTTCCTCAGAGTGTTTTTCATAGTTCCAGGGGTTGGGGATCTGGATTTATGCCTGCCATAGCCCTGATACCCAACTGTACTGTGCACAGTGATTACATTGTAGGGGAAGAGGAGCCATGAGCAAATGGTCAAGAAAGAACAAAGCTGGGTTACTAATGGTGAGAAACTTTTACCTGTACTTTCCTTTACTTGAATATATTTGGAACTCAGATGGAATGTGTCAGTCAGCTTTCTATCATTATGAAAAAACACTTGACATAATCAACATTTGGGGCCCATGATCACTAGGTCTGTTGCTTTTAGGCCTGTGGCAAGGTGATACCTCCTGTTGGGAACATGTAGTGAAAAAATCTGGTCACCTCATGATGGCCAGGAAGGGAAAGAGAGTGAAGAAGGAGCTAAGGATCGGCTATCCCCTTTGAGGGCATGCCACCAGTGACCTAACCTCCTCCCACCAAGCCCCACCTCTTTAAGTTCCTACCATCTGCTAGTGGCATCACAGGCTGACAATCAAACCTTTAACACATGGTGGGCCTTTGGGGGTGACTTATTCAAACCATAGCAGTGTGATTTGACCTGGTATAGAATGGACATGTGCCCAGTCCATGCTGAGAGTAACTTCACCATTACACTGTTGTCATCACTGTACTTGCTGTATGTGGCTAATTGTGGTTTTTTTGAAGGGCCCCCCAACTCAAGTACTCAACTTCCCACTTCTTGGATTCTTGTCTTTCCTATTTCCTCAGTGCAGCCTCCAATACTATTTTCCTTTTCATGCTCTCATTCCCTTTCCCACTACTAGGGTATGGTATGACTGTTTCTTAATACATTTTTCCTATATTTATCCTACATCACTCAGCCTGCCAAGTAAGGATTTACCATTGTCTCCTTTTGGAGAATATAGCCCCGTTCAGTGATAGGGAATTTGCCTCACTGCTGCTAGGACAGCAAAAGAGGAATACTTTTGAGGGTCCCCATTTGTTATGGAAGGAAAGAAGCAACAGTATCATTTTGCTTTGCTGTAGGAATGCATCAGAACCATTGTTAACAGCAAGACTAATGACTCAAAACCAGGGAGGCAATTAATATATAGTACTTTAAGTAAACTGTCAGTTCATCCTTGTAACTGTCTTAAATGTCAGATAACGTTGGCATTCACTTGCTTAAGTTCCCATAGCTATTGAATAAAAGTAGCAGGATTTGAACTGAGATCTTTTTGTTGCATGAGCCTATGCTGGCATTTTCAAGAAGGATCCAGGTTAGAGGATTCTGGAAGAATCTGTGAATAGTAAATGGTATTCTGGCCTTAGTGTTAGTAAAGAAGACATTTCAGAGAACCATATCAAAGCTTGCCAGGAAAGACAGGTATGGAACTCTAAGGGCAGAGGAGTAGTCTCCAGAGGTTTCCTCAGCCACATCCATAATCCTGCACTGCTGTCCTTTGTTCTTCCTGCATGAGGAACTCTGCGGCACAAAGTGGCCATGTGCAAGCAACTGTATGCATGGTCCTAGTGACTTTACCCATTACACTGTTGTCAATTCAGCTACCATGACCACTTCTGGTTAAGGCTAGGAGCTAAGTTTCCAAGAAGCTCCTTCCCTGTATGACTCCTGATTAGAGTTTACCATTGAGAGAAACTCAGGCAAGACTCAGAATGTAAGAATGGAACAAAAGTCACTGTGACAATCAGAAAATGTGACTTCATCAATCTTTTTATGAGTTCCTATTTCCTAGTATCCTTGCACAGCTAGAACTGGCAACTTTTCAGGATGCCTGTGAGGTCTGATTTTCTTGCCCCCTCCAGTACTTCAAGTTGAAGTCATTAGAGATATTTGTCTGATTCTGAAGCAGGAATCTTCTGGATCTTCACTGTCCTAGCTCCTCCTACTTTGTGTGAACCCAGTTTTAAAATATATTAAATCCCTTATCATTGTAATATTTTAGTGGTCTCTTTTTGTACAACTGTACCCAGGCTAATACACCTGAACTACCTAATCCACCTGAACTACCACTGCTGTGTTACTATAAGGCAACCGCCTGGGAAGTAATGTAACTTCCAGTCATATAGAGGCCCTTTTTCTTCTTTATAAACCACAGAAGGCACTGAGAATATGGTGACCCAGGCTATCTGCCTCTCTTTGGAAAAATGGCTATTAAGGCCTAAGGAGAAGAGTGTGATGTGAGTGTGGTCCTGTGGTATTGCAAGAGACTCAGTAGAAAGAAATACTGTCTTTCTCTCTTGAATATGAAGCAAATCTTGGATCCAGTTCCACAGTACACAGGTCTGGGAAAATTCAGACCTGTGTTCCTGGTCTCCTTGGCCTTCGAGAGGTCAAAAGGAATGAACTAAAGAAATAATTGGAGTCAGTATAATGAACTTAGGGCGAAGGCAGATTCCATGAGTATTTAGTTTCCTACTAGTCAAGTCCCTATTATGACTTTGGTAGCTCCCCTTTGACCATGAGGCAACCTAAATGGGCTAGAAACATGATCTTTTATAAACATTTCTTTGGATCCAACAACCAGCAACTGGAGAAGGGTTGCTTAACCAATGCCCACATAAAGAAATAAACTGGTGGAAGGACAGACAAGTAATAACATGAAAAACACCACCAACAACAATAATGATAAAAATAGGAGCATATATGGAGACTCAAGGGCAGCATAAAATACAAATAGGATTTCCCAAATAGCTCAGTAAATAAGTTGAAGAAGAGGATGATTATGGCTGAGATGCAATATAGTTGCCGAGAAGATAAAGTGGAAGAAGAACTCTCAAGCACAAAGTCAATAATACTAAGATGGGGAAATCATGAGGGAAAAATGTCTGAGACTTGGAGGATGGATTCTGAAGAATAAGTCTTCTAGAAGTAGAAGATGAATGAAACAGA